>JAXCGZ010000264.1:0-25000 GCA_037179515.1 Halocaridina rubra
GTGTTTGTGACAGGCCTTCTACAGTCTCAATACTATCGTAGGTAGGCATTTTTTATAAGAGTTCGCCCTGCTAAATCAAAGAAAAACGTTCAATAAACAGTAAACAAAACGGTTACCATGGTAACATACATTCATACACACACACATACATACATGCATGTATACATACATACATACATACATACATACATACATACATACATACATACATTCATACTTACATACTACATGCATACATACATACATAAATACATACTTACATATATAAATGCATACATTTATACATGCACACATACATGCATACGTAGGCATGTATGAATGAATGTCCATACACATGCATATATATATATATATATATATATATATATATATATATATATATATATATATATATATATATATATATATATATATATATATATATATATATATATATATATATATATATATATATATATATATATATATATATATATATATATCATATATATATATATATATATATATATATATATATATATATATATATATATATATATATATATATATATATATATATATATATATATATGTGATATATATATATATATATATATATATATATATATATATATATATATATATATATATATATATATATATAGATAGATAGATAGATAGATAGATAGATAGTTATCATCTTCTTTCTTTTTTCCCACAGGTAGGCTTTTTAGCATGTCAGTGCGGAGCATCTTCTTCTCCATCCTGCTCTGTCCCGAAAGATATCCTCTTCCTCCAAGCTATTCAGTTTTCCCATTATATATTTTGTTAAGATTTCTTGTATACTATCCCTCCATCTTTTTCGTGGGCGGCCTGTGGGCCTTCTTCCGTCTGGTGTCCATTTGAATGCTAGTTTTGGAAGTCTTGCCTCCTCCATTCTCTGTACATGTCCCAGCCACCTCAACTTAGCTTGCTCAATTTTGATTTCCAGTGATACCACTCCTAGTCTTCTTCTAAGTTCTTCATTCCTTATTCTATCCATTCGTGTTTCCCCGAGTATAAGTCTGATAGGTTTCATTTCTGCAGCTACTAATCTACTCATGTCTGTTGTAGTCAGTGTCCAAGTTTCAACTCCATAGGTTAATGTTGCTATAAGGACAGTTGTGTAGACTAGTTTCTTAATTTCTGCTGGGATATGTTTTTCTTTGAACAATGGGTAGAGCATGTGGAATTGTTTGCAGTATTTATTGATTCTTTCAGTGATCTCATCGTGCATACCTTCAGTTGATTTAATCTTTACTCCAAGATACTTAAATTCTTTTGCTTGTGGGAGTGTAGTTCCATTGAGACTTATATTTAGGATCTCTTCTCCTCTACCAAATACCATGACTTCAGTCTTCACTTTATTCATCTTCATTCAAGTTTCTTCAAGTGCCCTATCCCATCTCTCCACCGCCTCCTGCAATCTATCCCTACTTGTTTCCCAGTGGCAAATATCATTAGCATAGGCTAATGTCCCCATTGGTGTTTCTTGCTGGATATTTACTTGTTTAATGATTTTGTCCATATAGGTTATGAACAACAAAGGTGAGAAAACACTTCCCTGCTACACCCCAGATGTTATTTCAAACCATTTTTCATTTTTATACTTTGTGCTTACTTTGCTTATGCATGGACTGTACGTGCTCTTGATTGCTTTCAGTAGTTGACCATTTATTCCATAATCGTGTAGGCATTTCCACAATCTTTTTCTAGGTACAGAGTCAAAAGCCTTGTGCAGATCTGTAAAAATCATATACAATTCATTATCGAATTACCAGGCTTTTTCCATCAGTTGTCGAATGGAAAATATCATATCTGTTGTACCGCTGCTGTTTCGGAAGCCATGCTGCCACTCTCCCAGTTGTGGTTCATTGATAATCCTAGCTCTTCTTTCTAATATTCTTTCATACAATTTAGCAGCATGGTTTATAAAAGAAATGCTTCTATAGTTTTCCCATTTTGTTGGGTCTCCTTTCTTGAAAAATGGAAATATGGTTTGCTTACCCCAATCTTCAGGGCCAATACCTTCTAATAAGGATTAGTTGATGATGTCTAGTAAATATGTTCTTATAGTTTCACTTGCCTCCTTAAAGAGTTCAATCGGTAGTTCATCTATGCCGGATGCTTTCCCATTACTCATTGTTTTCAATGCATCCTTCATCACTGTCATGGTCACTATGTCTTCTGGATCTATCACGACCTCTATCTCATTTTCCTCATATTCCGGACCAGCTTGAGGGAAATTTAATAAATTGGTGAAATATTCTGTCCATTTGCTGTTTATTTCCTCTGGTTCATTTATAACTTCGCCATTGTTGTCAACTATTGTCTTATTTTTATTTACAGGTTTTCTGGAACTATTACGCAGTTTGTATATAAGTTTTTTTTTTATTTCTGGTGAAATCTACTTTCAACTCCTCCGATAAATCTTTCTATGCTCCATCTTTAAGTGTTCTCTTAAGGCTATCAACATTTCTTCTCTCTATCACATATTCTAGTCTAGTTTCAGATGTTTTATATCTCAGCCACTTCCTCAGAGTTTTTGTCTTTTTCTTAACTGCTATTTTCATTTCTTCAGTCCACAATGGGTCTGCCTTTTTCTGGTGCCACCCACAATCCTTACTCCAAGAGTTTCCTCTGACATTTCTCTCATTTTCAGTGCTAAGTATTTCCACTTTTAAGAAATGTCCTCCTCATTCCCTTCCAATTCAATCTCTTCACACTTTTGTATAAATAGTTCCTTAATGAGAAGCATCTTTCAGGTTTTCAATTTTTATCTTCTTTGTCCGGTTTGTTACTGGGGGTCTTTTGCATTCTTGTATTATTATTGCTATTACCAGTCTGTGGTCTGAATCCATGGAATCTCCTGGTAGAACCTTTACATTATTGAAGATCCTTTTATCTGATGAGAGGAAATAGTCTATTATCGAATTTTTTTTATCAAATTATCCTGTATTCCTGTTCCATCGATATCTTGCAAATTTATGCGAATCATGATGTTTGAAAAATCCATTCATGGTAGACATATTATACAATAAACACCAATCAATAGGTCTCTCTCCATCATCATTTCTGATTTCTTCACCAAAAGGACCAATAACATTTCCTACATTTGTTCTGTCTAGGCCTACCCTTCCATTTAAATCCCCCATTATAATTAGTTTTCATTATCTGGTAATAATTCAATTTCACTCTCGAGTTCTTCGTAGAATTGTTCTTTGATCTGGCTGGTTAAGCCTTGTTGTGGTGCATACACTTGCAAGATATGCTGGGAAATTCAATGTCCGGCTTGCAAGGCCTGTCGACATCGGTTTTTGGTCCACGGCTCTAAAAAATTTAAGAGCTACCCTCATCCGCCACCTGAGGGATGCGCCCAGTAGGGTTTAACTCCCCCCTGGGTAGAAATAATATATATATATATATATATATATATATATATATATATATATATATATATATATATATATATATATATATATATATATATATATATATATATATATATATATATATATATATATATATATATATATATATATATATACTGTGTGTATATATATATATATATATATATATATATATATATATATATATATATATATATATATATATATATATATATATATATATATATATATATATATATATATATATATATATACATGATGTATGTATATGTATATATATATATATATATATATATATATATATATATATATATATATATATATATATATATATATATATATATATATATATATATATATATATATATATGAATCATTTTTTTACCCCGACCGGGACTCGAACCTAGGACTTATGATTACTAAGTCAAGACGCTACCACTACACCACAGTAATCATAAGTCCTAGGTTCGAGTCCCGGTCGGGGTAAAAAAATGATTCATGTTTTCACATATGTAATGTGCTTATTTGTATGTATATATATATATATATATATATATATATATATATATATATATATATATATATATATATATATATATATATATACATATATATATATATATATATATATATATATATATATATATATATATATATATATATATATATATATATATATATATGTGTATATGTATATATATGTATATGTATGTGTATATATATGTATATGTGTATATATATATGTATATCCTGTGCCCTGTGGGGCGGGCACAATATCAAAGAATAGCCTCACCGTATTCCCTGCGTGTCGTAAAAGGCGACTAAAAGTGGACGGGGCGGGGGGACTAGGAATCCCCCCCTTGTACCAACCTCCTGTGAGACGTCAAAGAGGAGGGGGAGTAGAGGGGAGAATAACTTCTCCCCAAACTGTTTTCCTTTTTGATGTCGGCTACCCCCCAATTAAAGGGGGAAACAGCCAAGGTATATATATATATATATATATATATATATATATATATATATATATATATATATATATATATATATATATATATATATACATATATATATATATATATATATATATATATATATATATATATATATATATATATATATATATATTCTTCTTCCCATCAACCTCCAGACTCTGGAACTCTCTTCCCCCTTCAGTCTTTCGTAATCTTTTTAACCTACATTGCTTCAAAAAACGGATCTATCGTCATCCCAGGGCCTAATCCTGCTATAGCTCTACCATTACCTCAGCTCTGCCTTGTCCGTAACCTTTCTTTCCCTTGGTCTACGAACAGTCACATATTTTCACATATCATAGTGTTTTTATTCACAACACATACAAACACACACTCAATCACGCACACACACACACACAATCACGCACGCACATATACATATAAAAGATATATATATATATATATATATATATATATATATATATATATATATATATATATATATATATATATATATATATATATATATATATATATATTATATATATATATATATATATATATATATATATATATATATATATATATATATGTATGTATGTATGTATGCAAATGAGTGTGGTTAGTGAAGATAATGCTGCACTATAGATTCCACACATCTAATTGTATACTCACTGAAGTTACTGAGTGACCAGGATATTTTCCCGTGTTCTTATGGAGCCGCTGTATCTCACTTGCCTCTTGGAGAAGAGAATTAACTTGAGCTCAAATGTTTTATTGTCTGATGCTCCTTCTGGCACCAACCCTTTACATTGATCTGGGCTTAGGACCTGCCTAGAGTAAGGCTAGCTTGGTCCCCCTGTGACCGTATAAGCAAAGACGAATCTTATAAAGGAAAAAGTCACGAAATGTAAAATAACCGAATCCATACTCTTTCCAGCGACAGGTGTGACCGCCGCTCAAACCCATTTAAATGAGGGTTTGTTTCACGGTCACGACCATACGTATTATGCTCTCTCTCTCTCTCTCTCTCTCTCTCTCTCTCTCTCTCTCTCTCTCTCTCTCTCTCTCTCTCTCTCTCTCTCTCTCTCTCTCTCTCTCTCTCTCTCTCTCCCTATTTTCCCTTGCTGGTAATAAGAGTGCGTAATAACCCCCATTATGACACAAGTGTTATTATGTGTATCAGGAAACTTGTAAAAGGACTTCACTTGTCTTTCTTGTGTAGCTTGCTTTGATAACTAAGTTAATGATATTGATTATTATTATTATTATTATTATTATTATTATTATTATTATTATTATTATTATTATTATTATTATTATTATTATTATTATTATTATTATTATTATTATTATTATTATTATTATTATTATTGTTATAATTATTATTATTATTATTATTATTATTATTATTATTATTATTATTATTATTATTATGAGTACTGGGTCCCCTATTATTCATCGTATATCTAAAAGATCTGGATTCGGATATCAGTAGTAACCTAAGTATAATCGCAGATGACACTAAAATAGGTAGAATTATAAATGGAAAAGAAGACATTCATGCTTTACAGGAAGATCTAAATAAATTATCTGCATGGTCGGACAAATGGCAAATGGAAGTTAATGTTGAAAAATGTAAAGTAGTTAAAATGGGTACTATAAAAGACTATGCGAGTTATAAGCTAAATAACCACGAAATCATGAGTTCTCAGTGTGAAAGGGATTTGGGAGTTCTTGTGAGTAGTAATCTTAAGCCAAGAGAGCAATGCACAGCAGTCAGAAATAAAGCAAACAGAATTTTAGGATTTATCTCAAGAAGTGTTGGCAATAGGACGGAAAAAGTTATTTTGCAGCTCTATCTTGCGTTAGTAAGGCCCCATCTAGATTATGCTGTGCAATTCTGGTCACCCTATTATAGGATGGAAATTGAATCCTTGGAGAGGGTGCAGCGAAGAATGACCAAGATGATACACAATATCAGAAATCTACCATATGAGGACAGATTAAAAAACTTAATCTGCATTCTCTAGAGAGGCGAAGAGTTAGGGGGGATATGATTGAAGTGTATAAATGGTTTAAAGGGATTAACAAGGGAGATATTAATAAAGTTTTAAAAATTCATGATCAAACCAGAACTCGTAATAATGGATTTAAGCTTGATAAATTTAGGTTCAGAAGGGAAATTGGTAAAAATTGGTTTGGTAATAGAGTAGCTGATGCATGGAACAAGCTTCCTAGTAGGATAGTAAATGCCAATACCTTAGACACCTTCAAATGTAGATTAGATAGACATATGACAGAGGTAGGATGGGTATGAATAGGTTAGTGCTTATTAGAAAAATCATAAAAAGAAAAATAGAATGAATAAGTAGAGTAGAATAGAATAGGTTAGACATGCTGAAAATACAATTAAAAAATGGAGCTGCCTCGTGTGTGCCAGTAGGCATGTTGCAGTGTTCTCTATTCTTCTTCTTCTTCTTCTTATATATATATATATATATATATATATATATATATATATATATATATATATATATATATATATATATATATATATATATATAGGAGTAGGAGTCTTAAGCCAAGAGAGCAATGCACAGCAGTCAGAAATAAAGCAAACAGAATTTTAGGATTTATCTCAAGAAGTGTTAGCAATAGGACGGAAAAAGTTATTTTGCAGCTCTATCTTGCATTAGTTAGGCTCCATTTAGATTATGCTGTGCAATTCTGGTCACCCTATTATAGGATGGAAATTGAATCCTTGGAGAGAGTGCAGCGAAGAATGACCAAGATGATACACAATATCAGAAATCTACCATATGAGGACAGATTAAAAAAACTTAATCTACATTCTCTAGAGAGGCGAAGAGTTAGGGGGGATATGATTGAAGTGTATAAATGGTTTAAAGGGATTAACAAGGGAGATATTAATAAAGTTTTAAAAATTCATGATCAAACCAGAACTCGTAATAATGGATTTAAGCTTGATAAATTTAGGTTCAGAAGGGAAATTGGTAAAAATTGGTTTGGTAATAGAGTAGCTGATGCATGGAACAAGCTTCCTAGTAGGATAGTAAATGCCAATACCTTAGACACCTTCAAATGTAGATTAGATAGACATATGACAGAGGTAGGGTGGGTATGAATAGGTTAGTGCTTATTAGAAAAATCATAAAAAGAAAAATAGTATAAATAAGTAGAGTAGAATAGAATAGGTTAGACATGCTGAAAATACAATTCATAAATAGAGCTGCCTCGTGTGTGCCAGTAGGCATGTTGCAGTGTCCTCTATTCTTATGTTCTTATGTTCTTATGTATCAACCTCCTGTGAGACGTCAAAGAAGAAGGGGAGTAGAGGGGAGAATAACTTCTTCCCAAACTTTCCTTTCTTGATGTCGGCTACCCCCCAATTTAAGGGGGAAACAGCCAAGGTATATGTATGTATGTATGTATTATTATTATTATTATTATTATTATTATTATTATTATTATTATTATTATTATTATTATTATTATTATTATTATTATTATTATTATTATTATTATTATTATTATTATTATTATTATTATTATTATAATTATTATTATTATTATTATTATTATTATTATTATTATTATTATTATTATTATTATTATTATTATTATTATTATTATTATTATTATTATTATTACTATTTGTACACTCAAACACTTGATTACTGATGTATAAAAGCAAGCATAAAGAAACTCATTTCGTGCCCCAGAAAAACCTCTATTATTAACCTTCACTCATTCACTCTCGAGTCCTGCATGTATTTATATTTGCTTGTGTGAGTGTGTTTGTGTGTGTGTGTGTGTGTGTGTGTGTGTGTGTGTGTGTGTGAATGTTATATTTCTTTCAAAAGGAATTCAACTATGGGGCAAATACACTTAGACATACTCGGAGTTATTATTATTTTTTTCAATCAAACTTTTTCTCCGGCTTGGGAGTTAGGAATCTTGCCTTTCATGTGTCAAAACAAAGTAATTTTATTTTTTTATTCAAAAATATTTTTTTTTTGCGCATATTACCTTCAACTCTTTCCTGTGACGTGTCGTTGCTGCATATATAGATTTACCCTTCTGAATCACAATTCGGCTAGTACAGTGGTAACGCGGTGGCTTCGCATTCACGAGGTCGAGAGATCGGTTTCCGTCCAAGACCGAGAGTTTAAGCTGTTTCCTGGCAGGTTACTGCTGTGGTTGGTCGCCACAGTGGGGGGTTGGGCTTGTCCCGGCTGACGAATACCCATTGTATAATGGAAATAAAGGTTTATTATTATTATTATTATTATTATTATTATTATTATTATTATTATTATTATTATTATTATAATTATTATTTTTTTTTTTTTTTTTTTTTTTAAATTACTCATGCATCCCGGGTCTGGATCGACATTGTTTGGGTGTCCGTATAGGCTACATATTTATTCCATTAAACATTTTCCCTTATTCCAGGTAAAATTTAAGAATGTTGGATAAGCAGGGGTTATCTCCGTGGCTAAATGGTAGCGTCCGCGACTTTGTGTCGGCAAGTCGAGGGTTCGCGCCCCGTCATGGACTGAGGTTAGTAAGGGCATACCCTCAGGGTAACGATTTCATCTGCCAAAGCAAGTCCTTCATAAGAAGGCAACCGTCCTAGCCCTTAGTAGAAAAGGGAGTTCGAGACGTAAAACAGAATCATGAATGTTAGATACGCAGGACTTGCATCCCGTTACTCATTTGCATTAGGTTGCCGGAAGGAGAGGATCATGTCTTCCCTCTTCCAACTAGCTTTCTTTGATACTTAACGCCATATGCATTTCGTAAATGAACGGAAATAACTTTCTGGATAAGCTATGCTAATCTCCTTCCCACTCTTTCCTTCTTTCCTGGAATGCCTGTAATAGGGAAGAGTTGCTATTGGAGCTTCTGAAACAAGTCATTAAGAATTGATAGTAGCAACGCTCGCAAAGATGCTGTTAAAATATGAATTGATAAGTCAGCTCATGGAATGAATAATAATAATGATAATGATAATAATAATAATAATAATAATAATAATAATAATAATAATAATAATAATAATAATAATAATAATAATAATAATAATAATAATAATAATAATAATAATAATGCATTTAAAAGTCCACAATAATATCCTTATATTAGAATTGTGAAAGGAGCTTTCATTTGATTGACCAGCATGCCTCTTCAGCTAGTACTTGTTAATAAAGTAATTTCACATTATGGTGAAATAATAATAATAATAATAATAATAATAATAATAATAATAATAATAATAATAATAATAATAATAATAATAATAATAATAATAATAATAATAATAATTCCCTTAAAGTACTGAAGAAAATCAATAATTACTTTATTACATGACAATAGTTTTTTTATTTTGTCACACGCAAACATAAAAAAAACACAAATACATACACACATGTGATTTTCGAATTTATTCTAATTGGATCTGGCTAAGTACAGAATGACCATAATAGCTGCACTGGTGTTGATGATAAGTTCGACTTCTCATATATTTTAAACTCATAGATAGTCCAATACCTTCGGAGATAAATTGTCTTCTTTTGAGATGTGGAAGAGATTTATCCTGAACGAATGGAGAATTTAAGCCTCCACGGGAGTACATACAGTAGGTATTTGGTGTCAAGAGTCTGGAAAACTTCAATGTTCCTTGAATATACTTCCCCATAGAATGGCCATTTTCCTTAATAGAAACCCGATCTCGTGGTAATTTGATTTTTACCGATGACCTCACATATCTTGAAGTGTGTTTAGATCCTCTTGGAATTAATAGGGGCTTCCACACTAGGGACATGCGTAGTCTCCGTGGCTAAATGGTAGCGTCCGCGACTCTGTGTCGGCAGGTAGAGGGTTCGCGCCCCGTCACGAACTGAGGTTAGTAAGGGCATACACTCAGGGTAATGATTACACATGCCAAAATAAGTCCTTCGCAAGAAGGCATCCGTCCTAGCCCTTAGTAGAAAAGGGAGTTTGAGACGTAAAACCGAATCAATACACACGAGGGACATGAATACTCTTCTCTCCTTATCCCTAAATGACTGGCGAAAAGAAGCAGGGCGAGCCAGCTTGGGGAGTTTTAATCATAGCATGTGAAATATCCCATTTCTATTTCCCCTACATTAGAATCTCTCTCTCTCTCTCTCTCTCTCTCTCTCTCTCTTCTCTCTCTCTCTCTCTCTCTCTCTCTCTCTCTCTCTCTCTCTCTCTCTCTCTCTCTCTCTCTCTCTCTCTCTCTCTCTCTCTCTCTCAACCCCATGTCTCACCAAAGCAGCAGCACCCTCGCTATATAATTTCGTAGCAGCATATTCTTAATCTCAACGAATATCAAATAATAATCGTCATTAAGAAGTGAAGCACCAGGGGGTCTGAAGTTTTGAAGTACTTTCAGCTGTTAACGACGCTAATTATGCAAGCATAGTAAAGGGGGGGGGGTTGAGGGTTATTTGGAGGGGGAACTGAAGTACAGAGGGTGTCCATCAGTTTATGTCTGATAGATACATCACTTATATTGAACTCAAAAGAGGAAATGTCAAATATTATATATTGAGCTAGGGTTTAATACGTAATACGAATAAAGGGCTGGATGTAAGTATTTCTCTCTCTCTCTAGCTATCTATCTGTCTGTCTATCTACCAATGTAGATAGATTGATAGACAGACAGACAGACAGACAGACAGATAAATAGTTAGATAGATAGAGCATTTCTGTCCATAATGAATATGCTAATGAACATACTATTTCACATTAACATACATATATAATGGACAATTGAGAGTAACTACTTAGTTGATGGGGCCTACTCCATCAGCAGCAACATTCCACTTTCCTTCTTCTTAAGTGGTTCTAACAAAGAAAACCTATTTACAAGTTACCCAGGCGATTTAAATCAGGTGCTAAGCTACCACATACCCATTTCATTTGTTTATCTGTACCTCTGGTTCGTTCCGGTTTTACGCCACGGACTCCTTTTTCTATCATAGGGCTAGGACGGTTGCTTTTATGCGAAGGACTTGTTTTGGCAGATGTAATTCTAACCTCAGACCGTGACGGGGCGCGAACCCTCGACCTGGCGCCTCAGAGTCGCGGATGCTACCGCTTAAGCCACGGTGACTACTTTATCTGTACCATGATATTGAGTAAAATTAGGAGCAGTGCTTTACTTTATGACCGCCTCATGTTACGACTTACGAGATTTCCCTTCCCACTAGAGAGAGAGAGAAAGAGAGAGAGAGAGAGAGAAAGAGGAGAGAGAGAGAGAGAGAGAGAGAGAGAGAGAGAGAGAGAGAGAGAGAGAGAGAGAGAGAGAGAGAGAGAGAGAGTCCTAAAGAAAATTTTGTTAGTTTTTCCCCCTTTATATCTGTGGTGAAGCTGTGATTTGAGAGAGGCTTCTTTTTTTGCTATTCTCTCCGTGGACACATTCTCTAATAGTCTTTGATCTCTCTCTCTCTCTCTCTGCTATTCTCTCCGAGGACACATTCTCTAAGAGTCTTTGATTCTTTCTCTCTCTCTCTCCTCTCTCTCTCTCTCTCTCTCTCTCTCTCTCTCTCTCTCTCTCTCTCTCTCTCTCTCTCTCTCTCTCTCTCTCTCTCTCTCCTCTCTCTCCTCTCTCTCTCTCTCTCTCTCTCTCTCTCTCTCTTTGCTATTCTCTCCGAGGACACATTCTCTAAGTCTTAGATCTCTCTCTCTCTCTCTCTCTCTCTCTCTCTCTCTCTCTCTCTCCTCTCTCTCTCTCTCTCTCTCTCTCTCTCATCTCTCTCTCTCTCTCTCTCTCTCTCTCTCCTCTCTCTCTCTCTCTCTGCTATTCTCTCCGAGGACACATTCTCTAAGAGTCTTTGATCTCTCTCTCTCTCTCTCTCTCTCTCTCTCTCTCTCTCTCTCTCTCTCTCTCTCTCTCTCTCTCTCTCTCTCTCTCTCTCTCTCTCTCTCTCTCATAAGAACATAAGAACATAAGAATAGAGGACACTGCAACATGGCCTACTGACACACACGAGGCAGCTCCATTTTTGAATTGTATTTTCAGCATGTCTAACCTATTCTATTCTACTCCACTTATTTATTCTATTTTTCTTTTATGATTTTTCTAATAAGCACTAACCTATTCATACCCACCCTACCTCTGTCATATGTCTATCTAATCTACATTTGAAGGTGTCTAAGGTATTGGCATTTACTGTCCTACTAGGAAGCTTGTTCCAAGCACAAGCTCGGTACTGGTTCCCTATTATTCATCGTATATCTAAATGATCTGGATTCGGATATCAGTAGTAACCTAAGTAAATTCGCAGACGACACTAAAATAGGTAGGACTATAAATGGAAAAGAAGACATCATGCTTTACAGGAAGATCTAAATAGATTATCTAAATGGTCGGACAAATGGCAAATGGAATTTAATGTTGAAAAATGTAAAGTAGTTAAAATGGGTACTATAAAAGACAATACTAGTTATAAGCTAAATAACCATGAAATCATGAGTTCTCAGTGTGAAAGGGATTTGGGAGTTCTTGTGAGTAGTAGTCTTAAGCCAAGAGAGCAATGCACAGCAGTCAGAAATAAAGCAAACAGAATTTTAGGATTTATCTCAAGAAGCGTTAGCAATAGGACGGAAAAAAGTTATTTTGCAGCTCTATCTTGCATTAGTTAGGCCCCATTTAGATTATGCTGTGCAATTCTGGTCACCCTATTATAGGATGGAAATTGAATACTTGGATAGAGTGCAGCGAAGAATGACCAAGATGATACACAATATAAGAAATCTACCATATGAGGACAGATTAAAAAAACTTAATCTACATTCTCTAGAGAGGTGAAGAGTTAGGGGGGATATGATTGAAGTGTATAAATGGTTTAAAGGGATTAACAAGGGAGATATTAATAAAGTTTTAAAAATTCATGATCAAACCAGAACTCGTAATAATGGATTTAAGCTTGATAAATTTAGGTTCAGAAGGGAAATTGGTAAAAATTGGTTTGGTAATAGAGTAGCTGATGCATGGAACAAGCTTCCTAGTAGGATAGTAAATGCCAATACCTTAGACACCTTCAAATGTAGATTAGATAGACATATGACAGAGGTAGGGTGGGTATGAATAGGTTAGTGCTTATTAGAAAAATCATAAAAAGAAAAATAGAATAAATAAGTAGAGTAGAATAGAATAGGTTTAGACATGCTGAAAATACAATTCAAAAATGGAGCTGCCTCGTGTGTGCGAGTAGGCATGTTGCAGTGTCCTCTATTCTTATGTTCTTATGTTCTTATGCATCAACTACTCTATTACCAAACCAATTTTTACCAATTTCCCTTCTGAACCTAAATTTATCAAGCTTAAATCCATTATTACGAGTTCTGGTTTGATCATGAATTTTTAAAACTTTATTAATATCTCCCTTGTTAATCCCTTTAAACCATTTATACACTTCAATCATATCCCCCCTAACTCTTCGCCTCTCTAGAGAATGTAGATTAAGTTTTTTTAATCTGTCCTCATATGGTAGATTTCTGATATTGTGTATCATCTTGGTCATTCTTCGCTGCACTCTCTCCAAGGATTCAATTCCCATTCTATAATAGGGTGACCAAAATTGCACAGCATAATCTAAATGGGGCCTAACTAATGCAAGATAGAGCTGCAAAATAACTTTTTCCGTCCTATTGCTAACGCTTCTTGAGATAAATCCTAAAATTCTGTTTGCTTTATTTCTGACTGCTGTGCATTGCTCTCTTGGCTTAAGACTACTACTCACAAGAACTCCCAAATCCCTTTCACACTGAGAACTCATGATTTCATGGTTTTTTAGCTTATAACTAGTATTGTCTTTTATAGTACCCATTTTAACTACTTTACATTTTTCAACATTAAATTCCATTTGCCATTTGTCCGACCATTCAGATAATCTATTTAGATCTTCCTGTAAAGCATGAATGTCTTCTTTTCCATTTATAGTTCTACCTATTTTAGTGTCGTCTGCGAATTTACTTAGGTTACTACTGATATCCGAATCCAGATCATTTAGATATACGATGAATAATAGGGGACCCAGTACCGAGCCTTGTGGTACCCCGCTAGTAACCGAGCCCCACTCTGATTTCTCTCCATTTTTGCAAACCCTCTGTTTTCTGTCTTTTAACCATTGTTTGATACATCTGAGAACAGCTCCTCCTATACCATGAGCTTCCAGCTTTTTAACTAATCTTTTGTGAGGAACTCTATCAAAAGCTTTGCTAAAATCTAGATATATTGTATCATATTCTTTGCCACAATCTACTGCCTCGTAAACTTCTGAATAAAAAGACAGTAAGTTTGTAAGGCACGAAAAACCCTTAAGAAACCCGTGTTGTGAAAGTTTTATCAGTCTGTGTAATTCTAGATGTGCCCTTATTTTATTTGCAATTATGGATTCTAGAATCTTACCCACTGTTGACGTTAAACTTACCGGCCTATAACTATTCTTTTTAACTCGTTCTCCTTTTTTAAATATTGGTACCACATCTGCCAATTTCCACTCCATGGGTACCGATCCTAATTTTATTGAATTATTAAATAATGCAGTTAGTGGACAACTAAGCTCTTCCTTGCATTCCTTTAATATTCTAGCATATATTCCATCAGGTCCCGGAGATTTATGAGCCTTTAATTTATCTATTTCTTTTATTACCTCCTCTCTCGTAATATTTATTGAACTAAGTATATTATCGGGACTGTCTCTGTAAATGGATTCTACTTCCGGAATATTTTCCAAGTTTTCATTGGTAAATACAGATAAGAAATAATCATTTAAACATGTACACATCACTTTATCGTCATCTGTGATATGGCCAATGGCTACTTCAATTGGTCCGACTTTTTCCTTAAATTTTGTTTGATAATGTTGATAAAACCCTTTAGGATTTTCTTTAGCTTCTCCTGCTATTCTAACTTCGTATTTTCTTTTCGACTCTCTATCTTTTTAACTTCCCTGTTTAACTGTATATATTGCTGCCTCACCTGCTCTTCACCTCATTTTAGTTTCCTGTATATTCCTCTTTTAATACCTATAAGATTCTTTATTCTATTGTTCATTCATTTAGGGTCATTTTTTCTCGATCTGCAATGTTTCATGGGAATATAGTCTCTCTGACTATTCTTAAGAGTCATGACAAAATTGTTATATTCCTCATCCAAATTTATATTAACTGACGGACTGCTGTTCTTTCCTGTGAGAGAATTTAATGTATTGATCTTATCTTGTGATAATCCTTGGCATGTGGTACTCAAATTTCGGGGTAATCCGCTACCTGCAACCTGACCTGCTGGATTAACTACCCACATCTGTACCCCAGAAATCCCTTCCCATACCTCATTAGATAATTTAGCTTTTAAGCCCTCAAAATCTCCTGCTCTAAAGTTTGGAACAATATTCTTATTTTCCTTTATAGTTTCCTTGAAAATTATGTTAAATCTAATGGAATCATGGTCACTGTTGCCTAATGGTTCACCAACTTCTAAATTTGTAACCATATTCTCTCTATTACTAAGAACTAAATCTAGTGTATTCACCCCCCGTGTTGCTTCAAGTACATGCTGAGAAAGGAAATTGTCTTCTACTACTTCCAAAAACTCCTTAGAGCTACTATCACCTGTTATGGTTTCCCAGTTAATATGTCTAAAATTAAAATCGCCTACAATGCAAACTCTATTTGACCTGGTCACTTTAGAAATTTCATCGTATATAACTTGCGACTTTATATTGTCTAGATCAGGTGGTCTGTAGACTACTCCTACAACTAGACTTTCTATATTATTTTTAATTTCAACCCATAAGGTTTCTGAATTTAGATATGTCTTAATTCCAGACTTAATGCAGCTTCTGAGGCTATCTTTAATATACATAATTACCCCTCCCCCTCTTCTATCTGCACTATGATCAGCATTATAAAGTTTATATCCTGTAATTATGTACTCAGCTTTAAGGTGTTTGCTTTCTAAATTAATCCAACTTTCACTAATGCATATTATATCCGGTCTCTCACTACATACTATGGCTCTCAGTTCTTCTATCTTGTTACCTAAACTACGGCTATTTGTATAATATACTTTTAAACTTTCTCTAGCTTTACCCTTCTTGTGGCTATTCTTTTTGTTAATATTTGTTCTATGTAACAAATGGTTCTTATCCTTAGACTCCCAGTTATTTGACCCACTATTTACTGAACCCTTACTGACTAATTTCTCTGCACAAGTATTATTCATTTCATTATTTGTGTCTAACAAAACCCCCCTACCTCTCTGTCTATCATACCAGCCAATACCGAGACACCTGAATTAGAAAGATGCACTCCATCCCTTGCATATAGGGGCGAGGCTTCTCGTAGGTATTCTAGCCCGGCCTGGGTTTCTAGCAGTGCATGTCCGGACTAAATGACGGTAGCAAGGCCTTGTCCCACGCCTGGCAAGGCAATTTTAGCGCTGCTTATCTCAAAATATACTGGTTTCAGAGCGTTTGCACTTGCCGCTCATTGCTGGTTAGGGACAGTCAACTAAGTTCGTTTCAGGGCCTAGCATTCACCATGCGGCCAACCACTTGCCATACATTACAAATTCATTTCTCTCATTGAATAATAATTTTTAGTTTTCAAACCTATGCCCGAAAGATAACTGCATGGAATAATGAAAGATGATCTCAGTCTCATTTCTGATTGGCTCTGGGGACCGAGATAATGATTAGAAGAGACTGTCGGGGGCATCCGTACTACGACGCGAGAGGTGAAATTCTATGACCGTCGTAGGACGAGCAACAGCGAAAGCATTTGCCAAGAATGTCTTCATTGATAGGTTAGTTTTACTCAACTCATTCCAGGTTTGGATGTGGAGCTTGGCCGCGAAAGCATGTGCCAAGAATGCTGCCTTGATCAAGTGTCCTGTGGGGCGGGCATAATATCAAAGAATAGCCTCACCGTATTCCCTGCGTGTCGTAAAAGGTGACTAAAAGTGGACGGGGCGGGGGGACTAGGAATCCCCCCCCCCCTTGTACCAACCTCCTGTGAGGCATCAAAGAAGAGGGAGAGTAGAGGGGAGTATAATTGCTCCCCAAACTGTTTCTTTTTTTATGTCGGCTACCCCCACTTTTAAAGGGGAAACAGCCACGGTATATGTATGTATTATTTGTGTCTAACAAAACCCCCCTACCTCTCTGTCTATCATACCAGCCAACACCGAGACACCTGAATTAGAAAGATGCACTCCATCCCTTGCATACATATGCTTACGACTAGTGAAGTGATCCTCTCTCTCTCTTTCTCTCTCACACACACACACACAGCTAAGTTTTTTTTGTTATCATATCACACTTCCTTCTTTTCTACTTAGGGATTTGGAGTTGTCATAACAAATGAAATAACAGGTTGAGTTTATTAGAATAAATGAGAGATATTTCTATAAAACTTTTAAGATATTTTGCTTTAAACAAATAGGCAAGGAAATGATTAGACAAATGCAAGAGATTTGTATAATGACCATGACAATATGTGTTCCATATGAACATGGGATAGTTATTGTTTCATACACTATTCTCCTAGGGATACATATGTAACAGAGAGAAATCTCTCAATATTTCGTATAGTGGTGACCGATTTCATGTAACATGCTAAACATATATTTTTTTTTTTTTGGGGGGGGGTTCCGGTAGAATTCTTCTTCTAAATGAGATTCATTAAAAACCTCTTGAGATATCATCACTGGATCGGAATTCGTCTCTAATTAACAGTCTTTGAAGGAACTTTGTTTTAGAATGTGTGAATCAGTGTCAATTTTTTTCCTGGTATAATTTTAATTTCTACAGAGGAATAGCCTAGTTTCTTAACCGTGGAAATTGAAATGCAGAAACAATAAGGACAAGAGACAACAGAGAAATGGATCAGTGGTAGAATCTTGACGGCAGTTATGAAAGGACATTTGAATGATAAACTCGTCTGTAGTTGGAACAAACGAGTGTCGTTTATCGTTGTGATTTTTTGAGGCTCAAAAGATAAACTGTCTCTGGCAGTGGAGAGTTTGGAGTTGAAGTGATATACGTACATCATCAGAGTATAAAGAGGAAGAGTTTGCAAGTCTTACCATTTTTTTTAAATTTATTTCTTCCTGCGTGTTGATATTTTATGAAAGTTGAGATAAAAGAGAACACACACACACACACACACACACACACACACACACACACACACACACACACACACATATGAGATAGTATTTGTCTGCTGCTGCATCTTCATCATCAATAGTAGGCTCAACCAGGTAGTGAATAGTCTTTGAGAACTTTAATTACCTTGAAAAGTACGTCATCGAATTAATAAATAATTTTCTGAAAATCTATATCAAATAGTAAGTTCCTGTCTGTTTCAGACTTGATATAAGAGTGAAAGGAAAGCTTCAGGTCAAGGCTTGGTAATGAAGTAGATCCACGGTAGTAGTTATTGTACTTTTTACATATTTTCTTTTGAACTAGGTCTTATACTGTTATGGTCAGTTTTACACAACATTGTGTAGTGTTTCTCATTAAGTCCTTGTATGTTCCTTATGCTTTAGGCAAAAAGAAAAATATTACAGGCTTAAATCAGTGGTGTCTGTAATATTTAAGATAATCTCAAAAGAGAGATAGATAGATAGATAGATAGATAGATAGATAGAGAGAGAGAGAGAGAGAGAGAGAGAGAGAGAGAGAGAGAGAGAGAGAGAGAGAGAGAGAGAGAGAGAGAGAGAGAGAGAGAGAGAGAGAGTACTTGATTGTCAACGTGCGTGTGTCACGGGAAATCCATCTTCATGCGATATTTTCAAAGAGCACAGCATTAAAAGGAGCTTTTCGTGACGATTGTCTAATCCGATTAAGGAGAAAAAACGTAACCATATTAAGCTCTAGTCTGTAAAACATGTTATGTATTTCATGACTCTTCTCTGAAACACGATACGTATAAAGTTTGACAGTTTAAATAAAAAGTTGCCATTTGTGGTATGTCCACATTGAGTTGTTTTCTACATTTAGGAAAGCATGTTCACTAGGCTATAGGTCACTAAACCCTGGATTCGGCGAAGGCAGGACTAGCAGGATATATATTGCCTTGTATCCCATGAAATTTCTCAGCGCCATAAAGAAAGTCAATGATTGATTCATAGTTCTTTTGTGTGTTCGTCTTGCAAGCGTTTGGCAATCCTCTGAAAACTGTGAATTCACATTCTGACGAGAACTGAATCGGGAATTAGTTTCTGTAGAGAATAACAAGAAAACGGGGATGAAATCCCGTATTTTGTAAGTTGAGGTGCGAACACATATAAAAAGGGAGTTTAGAGGGTAGCAAAGAATGGTTACACAGCTTCATAAAGCCTAATAACCTTAAAAGTTTGAAGATTTCAGGTGAAACAGCTTCAGTACCTGCTGCAAGACACCATGGAATGAAGTAGTAAATGAGTTTAAAGGCTTTCGAAAGATTGATGCCGAAGTCAGGACGATATTGCAGGTAGCCCAAGAAGTTGGTGGGAAGTCTTCTCGGACTTGGATGTGGAAGACATCGAAACTCTCATTAACAAACACTTTACAACTCTTTAATGACACTGACATCGTAGAAATGGAGCAGTCTTGGGCAGAGAAGGAAACAGAAGCCTCTGAGGAAGTTCTGACACCGTTAAAAGAGGGGTCCTGACTTTTCGCGAATTTTAGATTCCGCAGCTATTAAAGGAACCATTATATATATATATATATATATATATATATATATATATATATATATATATATATATATATATATATATATATATATATATATATATATATATATATATATATATATATATGAATAGTACTGAACTGTTACCATTCAGTCTAAAATGGTAGGAAAAGTCCATTAAAGAAAACAACATAAAAACTATTTGAAGTACTTATTAGTTTCGTGACCTAATCTAGTCACCTTCTCAAAGTACAATGCCATTGTACTTTAAGAAGGTGACCCGATAAGGTCATGAAATTATAAAGTACTTCAAATATTCTATACGTTGTTAACTTGAATGGACTTTTCCTACCATACAGAATCAATGTATTTTGCCTTGACTCAGCCACTCCCCTTGTAAGGGGAAAAATGGCTCATATATATATATATATATATATATATATATATATATATATATATATATATATATATATATATATATATATATATATATATATATATATATTTGCGCGATAACTGAAATTCTTTTTTAATTCTCATAGCAAAAGCTTACAGCTATCAATGTATGGTAAGATAACATATAATAAAGTGCAATAACATTTAATACCACCTATGAACAAATGAAAGATCCCATTTCTCTCCATCAATAGCCTCTTAGTCTCGTAAATCAAAGCTTCCCTCACCAAATGATAAAGTTTAACGCCGGATTTTATGGGACCATCACTTTCGGACTTAAAAATGTCCAACGTCTCCTTCATGCCAGGTCTGCCAAATAGGATCAGTGAGGAAGCGAAGAAGAGTTTTTTAGCATATGTCTTTTGAACCCAAAGCAAATATTTTGTGCATTTTGTTGTGGAATAGAATAAATGCTGTTAATACAATATTCCAGTATAGAAGACGGATAATCATATAAGATAGAATTATTCTACAGGTTTGTGAAGGATTAAGTAATACATATTGAGGATACATAAGTTTACCTTGAGAGCTACTCTCATAAGTAGATTTTCATGAGAAAAAATATAATAATAATAATAATAATAATAATAATAATAATAATAATAATAATAATAATAATAATAATAATAATAATAATAATAATAATGATAATAAAATTATTATTAATAATAATAATAATAATAATAATAATAATAATAATAATAATAATAATAATAATAATAATAACAACAACAATACATATACATATGCATATGCCCCATTCCCCTTGGCCGAGTCAAGAAACGCGCATTCACCACAATGTACACACACCTCAACCATCCCTCTTAGCTCCTTGGAGATAAAGGGTTACCACGTCTCCCCCCTTCCACTCTGCTGGTTTACCCCCACCTCTTTATCACGTGGCAACTCCCCTCACACCCGTCCATCACAGTTCTTTGAGCTAGCAGGTGCGATAAATCTCTTTGGCCCTCGTCATCTTTGCAGAATCTTCCTCCACTCTTTCCTAACTCTTGCACGCACTCTTCCCTGTTCCACTGACATTCCACGTACATTCACTGGTCTCTTCACGCCATCCATCCATCTTACTTTAATGATAATAATAGTAATTCTCAGCAGCTTTTTCCATATAAATAGGTGTCGCTGTTCTCAGAAACCTTATTGAGAAAACTGTTGATTTTGGCTGAAGATTTTTCCTGGCAGTTGCCCTTGATAACAACGACGCTCTTAATTCATCTAGTTTGAAAATGACACCAAATTGTGCTGACTTATCCTCTAATGGCTTGATGCGCTCCCTCAAATAATAATAATAATAATAATAATAATAATAATAATAATAATAATAATAATAATAATAATAATAATAATAATAATAATAATAGTAATAATCCTATACAAGAATTTAAACATACATTCATATACCTTGGCTAATCAAAAGAAATAAAATCGAACAAAACATTTTTTTTAATACTGTAATGGGTAACTTATAAAAAAAAAATTAGACCTTTTCAAAATAGTTCCTCTTCTTAGAAAGCTAGAGAGTAAAAAGGGAAGACAGGGATGAAAATGGAAGATCAAAGACACGCGCAGAATTTTATAGGTAATCAACTCTTTGAAATTTTTCCAAGTCTTGGAGGCAGAGAAAAAAAATCATATAATATTTGCGAATCACTGAGATCAAAGCCTTTGTTACTACAGGTGCATTTGCCTTGGCTGAATTTTATGTATTCCTGAAGGAACTGATGAATGAGAGTTAGTGAGTGAATGTTTATAATCAAATAAAGAACATTTATAATTAGTGAAATGCCAATTCCAGAACTTGCTGATATTAAACTTCTTTTTTAGTATAAATGCTGTTTGTTTTTAAAGTATAGTTTCCAATTACATTACAGGGCTCTGTTCTTTCACCTACTCTGCTCCTTCTCTTCATCAACGATCTTCTTCAGTCCCCATCCTCCTCTCTTTTTTCGTGCCTTTGCCGACGATTCTACCCTTCATATTTTCTCTGCCTTCTCTTCAAAACCTTCTTCTACTACTTGTAATCATTCATGTATCACTCTTTCTTCTAATCTCAACTCCGATTTGCAAAGGGTATCTGAGATTAAGGGCACCCAACATTTAATTAAATTTAATGCCTCTAAGACACAGTTTTTAGCTGTCTTTTTATCTTCTCCTCCTGATAGCCTTATTGTCCTCGAAATTAACGAAATTTAACCTCTTAATTCTATTAACATAGAAATCCAGAAAGCTTCTAACTTGTCTTGGAGGGATCACATACTCCAAATTTCTAAATCTGCATCCAAAAATTGGGGGTTCTGTTTCGTTTTCGTCATTACCTATCCTCTTTACAGCTACTTAAAATCTATAAAAGTCTTATCCGTCTCTGCTTAGAATACTGCTCGCACATCTGGGGTGCTTCTTCTATTTATATCTTTGATAGGATTGAATTTAAGGCAGCCAAACTCATTAATGATCCTTCTCTTACTTCTAATCTGGATTCTCCTTTTCTTCGTCGTAAAGTATCACCCCTTTTTCTTTTCTATTGCTACTACTTCCATCACTGCTCTAATGAGTTGGCGAGTTGCATCCCTCTCCCACTCGCCAAGCCGCCTCGTCTCACAGGTACTGTGTGGAGATCTGTAGCTCGCGGATTGGTCGGTGCAGCGACTGCTTCTTCCCATCTACCTCCAGACTCTGGAACTCTTTTCCCCCTTCTGTCTTTCCTAATTCTTATAACCTAGCTTCCTTCAAAAAACTGATCTATCGTCATCTCAGGGCCTAACCCTACGATATCTCTAGGTCCTCAGTACTTCGACTATTCTTTCAGCCTGCCCTTATCCTATTGTGTATCATTACTTCATCTCTGCCTTGTCCTTAACCATTTACTTTTTCTTCGTCTTAGTGTTTTCATCCTACCCGGGCTTTTATTGATGAGGGCAGTTTCCTTGCCTGTCCCGGTGTCACACTTATAAAAAAAACTTTTATTGACAAAGACATAGCAAGTGTAGACAGACATTCTTAAGCATAAGAATGAATGGTATGTTGTGTCTTTGGCCATTGATGCCTGACGTAAGATTCATTGCTTTAGTTTATTTAAGAGAGTAATTTACCTTATACACTGAAGCCCAGTTTCCAATGTGACTCAAATCAGGGGCTTAGAAGATAAAAAAATAAAAAAAAAATGTGGCAAAACGAAAAGAAAAAATTAAAATGTGTAAAATGCAAAGGTCCCTTAAGAAAAGAAGAAGAATGTCTTTCACTGAGAACGTTTTATCTTGATTGCTCTCTTAGAAGCTCGTGTTTCTCCTCGAGACAACGTTTCAAACTCATCACGATCACTTTAAGCTTTCGCAGTGATTTTATTTATCATTATTTTTTTTTTTGGCAAGGATTAAATTGCTTTTGAAATTTTAATCTTTTATTGTTGGGATCTGTTTGCTCTCATGAATATCCGCATATTGTTTAAAATTTTATAAAAAGCAATAACTAGTATTATCAAACGTTTCACAGTGTACACATAATTCGTACATTTTTCTTCTTCTTCAACGTTTACTTCCAATTGCATCAAGACCATATTTACAAACTAGACAATTATTTCTGCCAAATGGACTTTTCACGTGGCACGTTTAGATACCAGTAAATTGGCCACGTTAGATGCCGTCATGATCCTGAATAGAAATGAATTAGACAATTTGAGCATCTCCTGACGGTAATAGAAACATAAACAGCCCTAAATATAGACAGGCATTGCAGTGCCGCGAATGAAGCATGCCAAGGACGAGAGCAGCTAAACGGAATTGAATGGTTCTGGTTTTACGTCACGGACTCCCTTTTCTAACAAGGGCTAGGACGGGTGCCTTCTTGCGAAGGACTTCTTTTTGGCAGATGTAATCATTACCCTGAGTGCATGCCCTTGCTAACCTCAGACCGTAACGGGGCGCGAACCCTCGACCTTACGCCTCAAGGTCGCGGACGCTACCGCTTGAGTCACGGTGACTACTTAAACGGAAATGAATATGTGATATATTTATACAGCAATACGTTATTTGACTATACGGCATCATGATGCGTAAACTTATTTAAACATGTATTATGAATCAAAATATACATACATGTTACTTGACATATTCCTCTTTCATGGAGAGGGATCATTTATAGAAAAATGAAAATTAATCATTACAGTTAGAGCAGCATCGAAATATCTCTGGTGGATTTCAATTAGGTGTACTTGATCACGCATATATTACGTAAATAATGAGAAGGGGACTGAAATTATGAGCAATTAATTAAATATTAAGAGGGTGAATGCCAATGGATAAGTTCATAATTCTCGAGGGATGTAAAATTATTAATATCTTTAATAGAAATTTTTTTTAAATCTGTTTGAAAAGTTTCCTT
>JAXCGZ010000264.1:27500-32500 GCA_037179515.1 Halocaridina rubra
ACAGTAATCTAGGCTGCAGATTTCACTAACTGCTATGTTCTCACACCCACATTTTGGTCCGATTTCTTAAGCAGTGTACCTAGGATACCATATTGTTAGTTAGATAAACACACATAAATGGATTTCATAAACGCCCCTGACGCGGTTCTGTGTATGGCTAGGATCCCCGTATGGGATCCTAGCCATACACAGAACCGCTTCAGATGCGTTTCTGGAATCCATTTGTGTGTGTCTAGCTAACTAACAATATGGTATCCTAGGTTTACACTGTTTAAGAAATCGGGCCGATATCATCTCATCCTCAGTGGCAAGATGGCAGTGAAGACTTCTAACGCTGGTTATGTATTTAGTCATTTTCGTTTATATTATTATTTTTTTTTTAATTTTGTTTGTCACATTTCGTTCATCCAGGTTTTTGAATATGCTTTATTCGTTGTTTATTAGTTTTTTTTGACTAAATTAGTGTTCCTGTTTCCACTAAAAGAAATTTCCCCCTCATTGTTAGTTATAATTTTTCTCTTTCCCTCTCTCCATTTCATACTTGAATGCTCCTTTGCATAAGGATTTTAAAAGTGTTTGTGAAGTATGAACAAGTTAAGCCTATGGTTACATTTGCATGATGGCTCAGTCTTGTGTAAGAGCTGTTGAGGAATCTGAATTGTTACACACACACACACACAAGTATCACTAAGTATAAAATGGAACCGATCAGGAGACGGGAAGATACGAGCTTTGGGCTCTTTCCCGTAAACACAATTAGGTAATCACACACACTGCACGCTTTGAGAATACAATAATAATAATGTCCTTATGGAGAGGAATTGAAAATTATCTTTGTAACACAGCCACAGAATATTTGAAAATTATATAATTTTCAAATATCTTCATAATTGAGACGCCCCTAAAGCTCAATTAATAGTTTTATCTTTATAGATCTTTGTTTTTCCTTCATATAAAAAATTCTTAAAAGCATCGCAGCGGATTCCTAAGCACACCATATACCCGTATTTGATGTTATGGAGTGCACTGATGATTCGGTTTTACGTCACGAACTCCCTTTTCTACTAAGGGCTAGGACGGTTGCCTTCTTACGAAGGACTTATTTTGGCAGATGTAATCGTTACCCTGAGTGTATGCCCTTACTAACCTCAGTCCGTGACGGGGCGCGAACCCTCGACCTGCCGCTTCAGAATCGCAGACGCTACCATTTTGCCACGGAGACTACATGTTATGGAGTGCACTGCAGTGTGTAAATGAGGCATCTTCGTGTGTTTGTGATACTGCTCGCCATTGAATCTTCTGATATTTATTTCTGCATTATAACGTACTGCCAGCATTGAAATTTACTATTAAACAAATTTATATATGATGGTATGAAAAGGAAAGACATATAAAGGCATTTTGCATAGTTACACCCTCAGATAGGCGAGTATTTTTCCCAGTCAGGAAGCGTTTAGAAACACACATAATTATATAAATTATTTTGAATTCATTTAACGATCGAGCACATAATATTTTTCATCATAAAGTACACTTTATTAATACAATTATATAATAAGTTATTAGTGTTTCGTCATCTTGTTCATAATGAAAGTTTAGTTGTAATGGAAAAATGGTTTGAAATGATGATTCTTTGAAGTCAATTACCAACCAGTTCTGTGGATAGGAAAAAAAAGAGATTCGTTACTCATCTCTTTATCTTCCTCCGGGCCATTTTTTTTCTTTAATCCTTGTGCTTCGGAAAATGGTCTCAGTGAACGACGCTCCTTCATTCTACTATGATTGATTGATTCGGTTTTTACGTCACGAACTCCCTTTTCTACTAAGGGATAGGACGGTTGCCTTCTTGCGAAGGACTTCCAAATAAATCTAGCATTTGGTTCCCTTTCTCTTACGAGTAGAATACAAATTCTTCTTTTGTTTTTCTCTTGAAAAGGTAGCACTGGTGTTGTCGTTAATGACCTCCTTGGGCGGAGGGAGGGACACTGACCTCGGTTTTTTATACCTGTGATGCTAATGCTCTCAACTTGTGTAATAATCAAAGGTCATATATGTACCTTTTGCTTATGCATTAATTTATTTGATTTGTTGCATTCTTAATAAAAAAAAAGTGACTTGTCCTTATCTGGGGTTTCTCTCCTATGTGACAAGATTTCTCTTTTAGGGGGACGAGGGAATTGCTAGTCCATCCCCATCCTTTTCTTTGTGGTTCAAAGGCCCGATTTCTTAAACAGTGTAAACCTAGGACACCATATTGTTAGTTAGCTAGACACACACAAATGGATTTCAAAACGCATCTGACGCGGTTCTGTGTATGGCTAGAATCCTACGTGGGATCCTAGCCACACACAAATGGATTTCATAAACGCATCTGACGCGTTTATGTGTATGGCTAGGATCCCGTTCGGGATCCTAGCCATACATAGAGCCGCGTCAGATGCGATTATGAAATCCATTTGTGTGTGTCTAGCTAACTAACAATATGGTATCCTAGGTTTACACTGTTTTAGAAATCGGGCCTTTGTATTCCGGAAAGTGTCTCAGGAATTGAAACTTGTTTAAAATGAGAAAAGCTTCTACGTTAGAGCGAATATAGGTTGTGTATTAGGCCCAAAGGATTGTGGAAAGAAAAGAGTAATCATACAGCAAATATAGGAACATCTTTGAGGCGAGGGGAGTTCCTTTCATCCTTTCCCCTTAAACTGTGCTATCGCTATTTAACATAAAAAGGAAAAAAGAGGAATCATATCTGTTGATTTCTGCTTGAATACCTAGAAGAGATCTATGTATATACAAGATTTTTTTTTTTGGCATAATTTTTGTTCCCCCCCCCCCTAATATTAGATAATATTATTAAGATACTCTGAGGAAAACTATATCTCACTTTTCTTCAATCATATATATTTATTGTAACTATACAAGCAGTATTTGTAGTCAACGTGGCTCAAGCGGCAGCGTCCGCGACTTTGAGGCGTCAGGTCGAAGGTTTGCGCCCCGTCACGGTCTGAGGTTAGCAAGGGCATGCACTCAGGGTAACGATTACATCTGCCAAAACAAGTCCTTCGCAAGAAGGCAACCGTCCTAGCCCTTGGCAGAAAAGGGAGTCCGTGACGTAAATCGGAACATGCAGGCATTATTTAGTGCAATAATGAAACAGACATACCTATTTTGAGTTACATGACCCCTTGCTAAAATCTTTTATTAGGAAGTATAATAAATGAATGCAATTCCTTTTGCCAGTGAAGCAAGCCGTCTGGGATACACACACAGGGTAACACTCAATTAAATGAACTTCCTTTTCCAGTCAATTCTATTTGGATAGACTCCTCTTATCTTTAATGCCCTTTGAGGGGATTAGCTCTCTCTCTCTCTCTCTCTCTCTCTACTCAATATATCAATCAGCGTGCACTTCCGTATTGAAATAATCTTGTTTATCATAAGTTTTTCTTAGTTTTGTTCCCAAAATTTATGTACCCAAATGGTTAAAGCTAAGGAAAAACAATTTACAGTATTTTTGCCACAAAAGATTTTCCTCATATGCAACGTCTAATGTATGGTACGCATATATGTGTGTATTGTATTACATTCAGTGATACATGTATAGTTAAGAGAAATATAAATGACAGAATGAAAGTGTTTTACAATTATCCTTAGAGTATACTACTGAGGTTCTTTAATGCTGTTATTGGAAGAAAAAAAAATTATATATATATATATATATATATATATATATATATATATATATATATATATATATATATATATATATATATATATACATACATAGTTGAAGTCAACGGACACGAATCTCATTTTACATTTTGCAAATTCCTATGATTCCAAAAGTATTGGAATCGAAATTTCGATTTCACAGTTCAAGAAGGAAGGTAGAAGGGAACGCCCCTCGTCTCATAGATTTTCCTATATTTGCTACGTAAATACTTCCTTCTTTCCGCAGTTCTCTGGTCCTCTAGACCAACTAGACGCTTTTTGGAATACATAGATACGACCAAACGCCATACTGTCTGCGATATAATTTTGGTACCAGTAGTCACCGTGGCTCAAGCGGTAGCGTCCGCGACTCCGAGGCGTCAGGTCGAGGGTTCGCGTCCCGTCACGGTCTGAGGTTAGCAAAGGCATGCACTCAGGGTAACGATTACATCTGCCAAAACAAGTCCTTCGCAAGAAGGCAACCAAACAAAACAAACAAACTTTATTTCCATTTCAATACAATGGGTATTCGTCAGCCAGGGCAAGCCCCAACCCCCCACTGTGGTGTCCAACCACAGCAGTTCCTGCCAGTAAACAGCTTAAACTCTCGGTCTTGGACGGGAACCGATCTTTCGACCTCGTGAATGTCCTAGCCCTTGATTGAAAAGGGAGTCCGTGACGTATAACCGGAACATAATTTTGGTACCAAAGTATAATGTCGATATGCCATCAAGATTTCTAATTTCATTAATGATATACAAGCATCTGTATAATTTTATTACTCTGTGTATTCATTTGTTTATTAATTAAACAAAATAATGATTTCTTGAGATTTATGGTATCGATCTGAGTTAGCAAGGGCATGCACTCAGCGTAAGGATTACATCTGCCAAAACAAGTCCTTCACAAGAAGGCAACCGTCCTAGCCCTTGGTAGAAAAGGGAGTCCGTGACGTAAAACCGGAACCAAACTGTTGGTTGATGAATTTGATTTAGTTTTCTCATCGTGGCTACTAATATCTAATAATGATGCAGTAGTTGTTTTGTGTACGGGTATGTTTCTTGTCTATTGTCTTGTTTTGGTCGGTTTCAATCGTTATATACACGGATATTGTTTTCTTGGCACGATGTAATTCTTGCAGACTAAGACCAAATCTCTGTTGTTATTTGAATCAGGAATGAAAATTTTGAGAGAGAGAGAGAGAGAGAGAGAGAGAGAGAGAGAGGAGAGAGAGAGAGAGAGAGAAGAGAGAGAGAGAGAGAGAGAGAGAGAGAGAGAGAGAGAGAGAG
>JAXCGZ010000264.1:42500-62500 GCA_037179515.1 Halocaridina rubra
TAAGCACATGAGGGGATATGTCATCAGGACCTGTAGCTTTATGAACATCTAAATCCATCAGCGCTTTGCATACCTCTGTGGCTGTAAGGTTGATGTTCTCTAATACCGGCCCTTGAGCTTCTATCACTGCAAAATGAGGGGGTGGGGTATTTTCTACTGTAAATACTGACTGAAACTCCTTGTTCAATTCTTTGCAGATCTCTTCGTCCGTCTCAGTGATGCTTCCATCCGCTCTCTTTAGCTTTAAAACCTGTTCTTTTACCTTCAGTTTTCCTCTGATAAAGCTGTGGAAAAGCCTTGGATTTTCTTTAGCCTTCCTGGTGATGTCCCTCTCATATTCTCTCTCTGCCTCTCTCCTTTTACTTAGGTAGTCATTTCTTGCTCTTTTGTAGGTTTGCCAGGCATTTATGTTTTTTCTCCTCCTATACCTTTTCCAGCATTTGTCTCTCCACTCCTTAGCTCTTTTACACCCATTATCGAACCATTTCTCTCTGGCATGAATTACACCTACTTTGGTGACAGGTATGCAGCAATCTACTATCTTCCCATATTTCTCACAAAAGATGTCATACATTTCTTGTACAGATTTGTTGTAAAATAAGGTTCTCCAGTCAATAACTGCAAGAAGCTTATTCGTTTTGATTTAGTCTCCTTTCGGATAGTTCTTCCTCATGTCCTCAGTGCCTCTACTCTCAGGCAGAATATCTTCAATGATATACTCCATCAATAACACACAGTGGTCACTCTTTCCAATTGGTGGTTCATACTCAATTTTTTCAATATCCAACACATTATCTGTGAATACTAGATCAAGTAGTGATGGCCCATCCCCACCCCTGGCCCTCGTTGGTTCCATTACATGTTGGTGTAGGAAATTCCCTTGTACGCAATCTAGGAATCTTGCCCAGAATGAGTCCTCACCACTGTGTGGGTCAAGATTTATCCAGTCTGTCTCTTAATGATTAAAATCTTCCATAATCAAAATCCTACATTTTCTCTCCCATGCCATTTAACAACTGAGTTTATGACTTCAATAGTACCTATATGACTTTCCTCATAAAATTCTAGCCTATTTTGGTTCCTTGGTGGGTTATATACAACAGTTATTATAATGCTCTCTGACCCAGTATTTATGCGAGCAACAAGAAATTCCCTGAACTCACTTTCTATAGCCAAGTTTATTTCTTCAACTTGAATCCTCTCACTTATGAGCAGTGCTATCCCTCCACCAGTCCTCTCACATCTTTCAACCCTTAGTATTCTGAAGCCCTTAGGAAAAACTGTGACACTGTTTATGTCCTCACTCAACTTAGTCTCTGTAATTGCTACTATATCTGCCTTACTGTTGTGAATCCTATCTTTTACTTCTACTGCCTTACCAGCTAATCTATCAGCATTTGTGTATAACAATCTTAATGAGGCCCGATCCCCTGATCTTCTGTCATTATCTTCTTTATCTCCCCTTTGTCTGGAAGAACTCTGAAATGAAAATTTTTCTTCTCTTCTTCATTTCTTTCCTCATTTAACCTTCTTGCCTCTCGCAACAAGTTTTTGATCTTTCCCATCTCTTCCTATGTTCTGTATCGTCTAATGAACACTTCTTTGAATTCTTGAAGGTCTTATAGACATTTTTTTCTCAACAATATTTCCCTACATATTTCACCTCTCTCAAAGGTTACTTTTGTTGGTCTCGGCTATCCTTCCCTCGGATATTTGTCTAGTTGGTGAATGTTTACAATATTCTCAGGACCACAAACTACTCCAAGCTTTCTTATCAGGTCTACAACCCTAGCTTTATTTTCTTCAAGTCTCCCCTGCCATGTTGGCTCCTGGGATTCACTTATGCCTGAGATTACCACTGTCTTCTCTTTATCAAGTGCCTGTTTAATCAGTGGATTTGCCCTTTCTATCACAACGTCTTTCATTTTTTTGATTACTGTCTCTGTATAGTCAACTGTTTGTATGTTTTCCAGTGCCATCACCTTTACAGCCTCTTTTACTGCCACATTCCCCTTTAGTGCATCAGCAAAGGAAGTTTCCATGGCATCATGTTCCATATTCAGCTCCTGAAACTCTTTTCTAAACTGTTCAATGTTTTCCTTAATCTGGACATTCCAAGCTGCAATCTCGTCTCTCTCAGAAGAGAGCAGTGAACTAACATCTAATTCATTTAGGTTGTCATTCAGCTGTTTGTTTTTATCTTCTTGTTTAGAAATTCTGGTTTCTAGTTCAATCCTTTCCCCTTCCAGCTTCTTTATTCGTTTTTCTAGTTCCATTCTCTCCTGCCCTTGTGCTTTATTTGCTTCCACCAAAAATCTTATTTCCTCTCTGAGTGTTTCAATCTCTTTCATTTCTCTATCCATATTCCGAATTTTGTCATCAAGGCTTATAACCATTGCCTCTAAATCCTTGATTATCTGTTTTAGTCTACTAATAGGTACCCCTCCTCCTGAACCATGGGTGGGAGAGGTTTGGGACAGAGATGGCCTCATGTTTATGTTCTCCCTCTCACAGAATATCGAAAGAAGAAGAGAAAGAGAAAAAAAGAGAGAAAAACATTTATTTAAGCTTCACCCAGAGTTTTTACATCTTTATATAAGTGCTATTTAGTTATTCAATTTATCTCATTTCTGGTAACACACATCTTAACTTAAAAATTTGACTATGGTAATTTGAGCATAAAAAAAAATGCAACAAAAACAAGAGTCGACCTGAAGGAAAATTCGAATTTATGTCTGAGTAGACACCCACCTGTTTATGCTATATATTTTTATTAAGTGATAAACTCACTTGCTAACCAAGATATGTTATAACAGGATAAGACTTTACATTTAACTCTATATATATATAAAATTAAAAAAAAATAGTAAAAGTGAAAGCTAAAAGAAAAGGAAAAAAATTGAAGAAAATAAGACAGCTGTGCTACTTGGCAACATAACTCAAGATTGTTGACAGATGTATTTTTGGTATTTATTTAATTATTCAATTATTTCGTGTATCAAACTAGCTATCAAATTAATATAAATGGGAAGGATGCTGATTTTAACAATATATGGAACCACAGGATCAGGTAAACGGCTTAATGGCCCTTCCCAATTTACATAAAAAATTAGGTAATGTGATGTGATGGCTTCACCTCTATAATTACCTAATTATAATTACCTAACTGTGTTTACGGGAAAGAGCCCAAAGCTCGTATCTTCCCGTCTCCTGATCGGTTCCATTTTACTCTTAGTGATACTTACCATACCTGTCCTTAAAACTATGGATTGAGATAGCATTAACTACCTCCTCGCTTAGCCAATTCCAATTATCAACTACTCTTACGCTGAAAAAGTATTTCCTTACATCCTGCAAAGAAGTTTTCTTACGAAGCTTCAACCTATGACCTCTAGTTCTAGAGCCTGCCATATAAAAAAATCGATCCCTATCCACTCTATCATAACCATGAAGGAATTTAAAGACTGTCACCATATCCCCCCTCAATCTTCTAGCTTCGAGTAATGGTAAGTCTAATTCCCTCAGTCTCTCATCATAACTAAGATTGCGTATTTCTGGCACCAGTTTCGTGGCATGTCTTTGAACTTTTTCAAGCTTAGCTATGTGCTTTTTCAAGTGCGGATTCCAAAAGGGGGCTGCATATTCGAGTTTTGGCCTCACATAGGTTACATAAATATTTCTGAACATTTCCTTGTCCATGTGCCTGAAGGCTACCCTTACATTTGATAAGAATGCATATGCTGCCCTTACTATGCCATTTATATGTATTTCTGTAGACAAATCTACCAGTATGTTTACTCCTAGATCTCTCTCATTTTCTGTCTCTTGAAGTTGTACTCCAGCCACCGAGTAGTCAAGTTTGGGCCTTCTTGCACTTTTACCCATTCTCATTACCTTACATTTTGAAGTATTGAATTTCATTAGCCACTTTTCTGACCACTCATGCAGACTATTTAGATCTTCCTGAAGTTCTCTACCATTGTTCTCGTTTCTTACTTTCTTCACAATCTTTGCATCATCTGCAAACATATTCATGAATGAATTTACAGACTCTGGTAGGTCATTTACATACACAAGGAACAAAAGTGGCCCTAAAACTGAACCCTGTGGAACTCCACTACTAACTCTTCTCCATTCAGACAATGAGTGTCTTACTCTAACCCTCTGTTCCCTTCCTTCTAAGTAAGTTTAAATCCATTCCAAGACTTTTCCACCTATTCTAGCCATTGCTTGAAGCTTCCTAATAAGTCTCCCATGTGGAACAGTGTCAAACGCTTTCTGGAAGTCTAGGAATATGCAATCTTCCCAGCCCTCACTTTTCTGTAAGATTCGGCTCACCTCATCATAAAATTCTAATAAGTTTGTTACTGTTGATCTACCTTCTCTGAAGCCATGTTGCCTCACTGACAAAAAGTTGAAGGATTCCAAGTGAAGAGAGATATGTTTCCTTAGTAGTTTCTCCATAACTTTGCAAACTATGCTGGTCAAGGAAACTGGTCTATAGTTCAGAGCCGTGTCCCTCCTTCCCTTTTTGAAGATAGGTATCACGTTTGCTTGTTTCCAGCATCTTGGAATCTCCCCTGACTCCAGTGACTTTTTAAAGATGATACTTAGTGCCACTGATATTGAGTTTGCGCCTTTTTTAAGTACATGAAGGGATATGTGATCAGGACCTGTGTGATTACCTAATTGTGATTACCTAATTGTGTTTACGGGAAAGAGCCCAAAGCTCGTATCTTCCCGTCTCCTGATCGGTTCCATTTTATACTTAGTGATACTTATCATACCTGTCCTTAAAACTATGGATTGAGATAGCATTAACTACCTCCTCACTTAGCCAATTCCAATTATCAACTACTCTTACACTGAAAAAGTATTTCCTTACATCCTGCAAAGAAGTTTTCTTACGAAACTTCAAACTATGACCTCTAGTTCAAGAGCCAGCCATATCAAAATATCGATCCCTATCCACTCTATCATAACCATGAAGGAATTTAATGAAGGAATTTAAAGACTGTCACCATATCCCCCCTCACTCTTCTAACTTCGAGCGATGGTAAGTCTAACTCCCTCAGCCTCTCATCATAACTGAGATTGCGTATTTCTGGAACCAGTTTCGTGGCATGTCTTTGGACTTTTTCAAGCTTAGCTATGTGCTTTTTCAAGTGCGGATTCCAAAAGGGGGCTGCATATTCGAGTTTTGGCCTCACATAGGTTACATAAATATTTCTGAACATTTCCTTGTCCATGTGCCTGAAGGCTACCCTTACATTTGATAAGAATGCATATGCTGCCCTTACTATGCCATTTATATGTATTTCTGGAGACAAATCTGCCAGTATGTTTACTCCTAGATCTCTCTCATTTTCTGTTTCTTGAAGTTGTATTCCAGCCACCGAGTAGTCAAGCTTGGGCCTTCTTGCACTTGTACCCATTCTCATTACCTTACATTTTGAAGTATTGAACTTCATTAGCCACTTTTCTGACCACTCATGCAGATTATTTAGATCCTTCTGAAGTTCTCTCCCATTGTTCTCGTTTTTTACTTTCTTCACAATCTTTGCATGATCTGCAAACATATTCATGAATGAATTTACAGACTCTGGTAGGTCATTTACATATACAAGGAACTAAAGTGGCCCTAAAACTGAACCCTGTGGAACTCCACTACTAACTCTTCTCCATTCAGACACTGAGTGTCTTACTCTAACTCTCTGTTCCCTTCCTTCTAAGTAAGTTTTTATCCATTCCAAAACATTTCCACCTATTCTAGCCATTGATTGCAGCTTCCTAATAAGTCTCCCATGTGGAACAGTGTCAAACGCTTTCTGGAAGTCTAGGAATATGCAATCTGCCCAGCCCTCTCTTTCCTGTAAGATTTGGCTTACCTCATCATAAAATTCTAATAAGTTTGTTACTGTTGATCTACCTTCTCTGAAGCCATGTTGCCTCACTGAAAAAAGTTGAAGGATTCCAAGTGAAGAGAGATATGTTTCCTTAGTAGTTTCTCCATAACTTTGCAAACTATGCTGGTCAAGGAAACTGGTCTATAGTTCAGAGCCGTATCCCTCCTTCCCTTTTTGAAGATAGGTATCACATTTGCTTGTTTCCAGCATCTTGGAATCTCCCCCGACTCCAGTGACTCCTTAAATATGATACTTAGTGCCACTGATATTGTGTTTGCGCATTTTTTAAGCACATGAGGGGATATGTCATCAGGACCTGTAGCTTTATGAACATCTAAATCCATCAGCGCTTTGCATACCTCTGTGGCTGTAAGGTTGATGTTCTCTAATACCGGCCCTTGAGCTTCTATCACTGCAACCTGAGGGGGTGGGGTATTTTCTACTGTAAATACTGACTGAAACTCCTTGTTCAATTCTTTGCAGATCTCTTCATCCGTCTCAGTGATGCTTCCATCCGCTCTCTTTAGCCTTAAAACCTGTTCTTTTACCTTCAGTTTTCCTCTGATAAAGCTGTGGAAAAGCTTGGGATTTTTTTTAGCCTTCCTGGTGATGTCCCTCTCATAGTCTCTCTCTGCCTCTCTCCTTTTACTTAGGTAGGCATTTCTTGCTCTTTTGTAGGTTTGCCAGGCATTTATGTTTTTTCTCCTCCTATACCTTTTTCAGCATTTGTCTCTCCACTCCTTAGCTCTTTTACACCCATTATCGAACCATTTCTCTCTGGCATGAATTACACCTACTTTGGTGACAGGTATGCAGCAATCTACTATCTTCCCATATTTCTCACAAAAGATGTCATACATTTCTTGTACAGATTTGTTGTAAAATAAGGTTCTCCAGTGTGTGTGTAATTACCTAGTTGTAATTACTTAATTGTGTTTACGGGAAAGAGCCTAAAACTCGTAACTTCCCATCTCCTGATTGGTTCCATTTTTTACTTAGTGATACCTATTATACTTGTCCTTAAAACCATGGGTTGAGATACAATTAACTACCTCCTCGCTTTGTAAATTCTAACTAACAACTACTCTTACACTAAAGAAAGTATTTTCTTACATCCAGTAAAGAAATTTTCTTGCGAAGCATCAAACTATGACCTCTAGTTCTAGTGCCAGCCATATCAAAATATTGATCCCTATCCACTATGTAATAACCATGTAGGTAGTTAAAAACTGTCACCAAATTCCCCTTCAATCATCTAGTTTCGAGTGATGGTAAGTCTAATTCCCTCAGCCTCTCGTTATAACTGAGATTGCGTATTTCTGGCATTAGTTTCGTGGCATATCCAGCTTAGCTACGCGCTTTTTCAAGTGAGGATTTGAAAAGGGGGCTGCATATTCAAGTTCTTGCCTCACATAGGTTACATGAGTATTTATGGACATTTCCTTGTCCATTTGCCTGAAGGCTACCCTTACATTTGCTTAGTAAGTGTATGCTGCCCTTACTATGCCATTTATATGCATTTCTTATGACACGTCTGCCAGTATGTGTATGTCTAGATATCTCTCATTCTCTGTGTTTGTGCTCCTTAAATTTGGAGATATTTACAGATGAATGAGGCACAATAACAGAGGAGACTGAAAAGGCATCTTGAACAGTTCTTGTCTGACCACCTAGTGGGCATCTTTATTACTTTCTATGTAAACAAAATATGGATTTGTTCATTAACAAAATATAGCATCGTTCTTTACAACAATTATATCAAATATTGTAACATCCCTCTTTTTATGAAGAAACAAATAACTTATCATCTTGAAGACGAAAAATAAATCACTCTTTGTAAACAACAAAATCATTTTATTTAGAGGGTAAAATATTCCTTGTACTCCTTGTGATTCTCCTTTGAGGAGTGAAAGATTCTTGAACTCTGAGATTCTCACTTGTTGGGCTTACATGTTTATCCTGTGGAATTTCAACCTGTTGGTGACTTTGCACTACATTACGAGAAGCTTCACTACTGTGATAAGAAACATTTCTTTCATTTGACTTATTAAGGTCTACTCTATTTCTTTTCAATAAACCAGCATCAGTTGAAGTTTCATAAGATCTCTCGTCTAAAAGTTTCTTCACAATACCTTTTTCCCAAGCTTTCTTTCCCATTACAGTGGGTTTTATTTTCACAACATCATCTTCCTGTAAAGGATCAAGATCTTTGGCAAGCACACTGTAATATTTAGCGGAACTGCTATTTCTATAATGTCTGTTAATCTTAATTTTGTCTACATTGATCTCAGATGGTCTGAGCAACATTGAGGAAACTAGGAGAAAAGTACGTGTGCGTCTCCCTAGGCTTTTTTGAGCCGGACTGTATTCATCACTGTGAGACGGACAATTACGGTAGTCTAATATTGCCAAATAAGGGTCATTATTGCTTTCTATGGCTTTTCTGAGTATAGACTTTGCAGTTTTTACAGCGGATTCTGCCTGTCCATTAGACTGAGGATGTTTAGGGCTTGACGTACAATGTTCTATATCCCACACTCCTATAAAATTCTGAAATAGATCACTTGTAAATTGAGTTCCACAGTCACTAACTAAGGTGGAAGTAGTACCATACCTTGCAAGATGTGCTTTTAGCTTACGAATAACAGTAGATGCCTTTATATCTTCTAACCTATCAATTTCCCAGAAATTACTGAAATAGACTACTGTTACAAGATAAAACTGGTTACTCAATTCAAAAATATCTGTGCCAACTTTCTCCCATGGCCTATCAGACACTTCATGTGGCATAAGAGTTTCTTTCTGCTGAGATTTTTGAAATTTGCAACAGATTTCACATTGAGAAATATGTTCTTTAATATCACCATTCATACCTGGTCAATATACACACTCACGAGCCCTTCGTAGACAACTTTCTACGCCAATGTGACAAGAGTGAATAGCCTGTTCAATTTCTTTCCTCAAATTGGCAGGAATCACAACTCTATCACCTTTAAATACAAGTCCATTCTGTATAGATAGTTCATCTCTGATATGATAATAAGGCAAAACAGTTATAGGTACATCACATTTATACTCTGGCCACCCATTTGCTATCATATTTGTCACTTCAAGCAAAATTCCATCACTGGCCACAGCATCACGAATTTTCTTTAACCTGTCTTCCCTAATAGGCAAATAAGATGCAACGTTAACATATTCAAAATCATTACCATTTTCAGTTTCAATAAGAAATGATCGAGACAGCAAATCTGCTATATGCATGTTCTTACCAGCAGTATGCTTAAGTTCAATATCGTATTGTTGTGCAGTCAATAACATGCCTTGTAGCCTCTTTGGTGCTTTATCTAATGGTTTCAAGATAATACTCTGAAGTGGTTTGTGATCAGTTATAACCAAAGTATGTTGTCCAAAAGTGTAGTGATGGAATTTCTTTAAAGCAAACACAATAGCCAGCATTTCTTTCTCTATCTGAGCATACCTTGCTTCCATGTCAGTTAGAGCTCTGCTTGCATAAGACAACGGTCTACCACCTTGCATTAGAACTGCATCAAGTCCACATTTGCTAGCATCACACTGTATAACTAACTGTTTACTTTGATCATAATAAGCAAGAATTGGAGTCTTAGTAATGCAACACTTAATTTTCTCAAAAGTTCTAGCCTGTTCATCACCCCAACACCATTCTTTGTCTTTATGTAAAAGTTGTCGCATGGGCACCATCAGGTCAGAGAGTCTAGGCATGAACTTTGACAAATAGTTTATCATTCCACTAAAGCGTTGAATCTCAGTGACATTAGTTGGAGCTTTCATCGATGCAATTGCTTCAATTTTACTGGGATCTGGCTTAAGGCCTTCATTAGTTATTACATGTCCAAGAAATGTTATCTCACTCTTTCTTACTTCAGCCTTTTCTCTGTTAAGACGGATACCATGCTTACGACATCTTTCCATTATATTTCTTAAATTTTCATCATGATCTAACTGTGCCTCTTCTAGAGAATTACCTATTCCATATACCAAAATGTCATCAGCAATGCAAATTATTCCTAGCAAACCATCTAAAGAGCTCTGCTGTCGTTTCTGAAAATCTTCACTACTGATAGCTAGGCCAAAAGTCAGTCTAAGCCACCGATATCTTCCAAAAGGGGTTTGAAAGGTAGTTAAATGACTTGACTCTTCATTCAAAACACAGTGCCAATATCCATTTCTCAAATCTAGTTTAGAGAACACTTTAGCTTGTGCTAATTCAGGTAAAATATCATCGATAATTGGCAAAGGATGCATTTCTCTAATTATGGCTTTCTTTAATTTCTGAGGATCTATGCAAATTCTTATGTCTTCACTATTTTTCTTAGAAGCTACTACCATGCGACTCACCCATTCAATTGGTTCGTCTACTTTACAAATGACATTTTGTTTCTCTAACTCAAATAATTTGGACTTTACCTTCCTTTTAAGCTGAATTGGCACTCTACATGAAGATATAGCAAATGGCTTGACTTCTTTGTCTAAAGTCATCCGTACCACCTCAGGTAACTTACCAATTTCATTACCAAACACATCTGAATATTCCTGAAAAACATCAGTATTACAAGGTTCACTGTGTACAGAACATATGTTATCATAATTGATGGTAAGGAAACCCATCTGTTCTGATGCACGTTTTCCTAACAAAGGCATATAATTCTCAGCCACTATAATAAACTCAACATTATTTCTCTTTGAGTTTCTCTCATTTTTCACTTTGATTCTACATTTTCCAACTGGTTTGGCTGTGGAAGTATTCCACATTTCTAGTTGTAACCCTTCACTAGATTCAATTTTTACATTATTGGGAACCATATTTCGAGGTAACACATTTACACCTGCTCCGCTATCGATTTGAAATTTGACACTATTTTCACCAACTTTCAGATCGGTATATAGATACTTGGATTTCTCTGACACTTTATTCACTTTCATCACTTGCTGTGTACAGGGATTATCACTTTTGTTCACCGTCGTTTCTTCTGGCTCTCCACGTCTTGTCTGCAACTTGACACCTAGGATATACTCGGCTGAAGTATCTGAACTGGAATCGTCACCGTCCACTGCATTCACACCCATCTTAGAAGCTTGTGCATGTCCATTTTTCTCCAAACATTGAGATTCGAAGTGATTGAGCCTGTTGCAGTAGTTGCATCTCTCTCCATAGGCTGGACATTTCTTCTTACTCCACACGTGTCTTGTTCCGCAGAACTTACATTTTCGTAGTGCCGGATCCTTCGTCGACAAATTTTGGGTTGACTTAGGCCTATACTGGTTCTTGTTCACAAAACTTGGGTCCTCACTCTTTCGGTCCGCTGAATTTTGACTAGGCCTACTCTGCTTAAAGTTCTTTGTCAATTTAACTCTATTTATGACCGACATTGCTGTATTTTCACTTTTTATCATTTGCATTTATCTCTGTGATGCTTGATGTGCCTCACAAATTTTGAGCGCATCTATCAATGAAATACATTCTTCTCTCAGAAATTTCTCTGAGTTTATCTTCTTTACAGCCAAAAACTATTTGATCACGAATTGCCTCATCTTTTTCTGCCGCAAAATCACAATCCTTAACCAGAGTTTTTATTTTAGTATTAAATTCATCCAGGTTCTCATCAGCTTTCTGAACACAGCATCTAAACCTATATCTTGACGCTATTATCAGCTTCCTAGGGGCAAAATGCTCATCTAGCTTCTGCAATACCACGTTTAAGTCCTTGCTAGGGTCATCACGAGATCCACTCTCCCCTACAATAATGGGACCAAACTCTATAGCATTATACACTCGAAGCAGTTCGTCACCCCCATGGGTCAAAAGTAATGCTACCTTCACTCACTTGGCTTATCATTTAAACCTGCTGCCAGTAGATACAGCTCGAAGTTTTGACGAAAAAATCGCCAATCTGCTCACTTTCGCTCTTCAATGCAATATGTCTGGAGGGGCTAGCTTAGCTGTTGCCATGTCGGTCGGTAGCCTTATTACTTAATGACACAGAAGTTCCTGGATATACGCACTGCCTTATATCAAATGAACAGCAAACCATACTTAGCCTATTGAGTGCTGCCACCATGTTTGATGCTCTTTAAATTTGGATATATTTACAGATGAATGAGGCACAATAATAGAGGAGACTGAAAAGGCATCTTGAACAGTTCTTGTCTGGCCACCTAGTGGGCATCTTTATTACTATCTATGTAAACAAAACATGGATGCGTTCATTACAAATATAGCATCGTTCTTTACAACAATTATATCAAATATTGTAACACTCTGTGTCTGAAGTTGTACTCCTGCCACCGAGTAGTCAGAACTTCTTACACTTGTATCCATTCTCATTTCCTTACATTTTGAAGTATTGTATTTCATTAGCCACTTTTCTGACCACTCATGCAGACTATTTAGATCTTCCTGAAGTTCTCTATCATCGTTCTCGTTTCTTATTTTCTTCACAATCTTTGCATCATCTGCAAACATATTCATGAATGAATATACAGACTCTGGTAGGTCATCTGCATATACAAGGAACAAAAGTGGCCCTAAAACTGAACCCTATGGAACTCCATTACTAACTCTTCTCCATTCAGACATTGAATGTCTTACTCTAACCCTCTGCTCAGTTCCTTCTAAGTATGTTTTTATCCATATCAAGACATTTCCACCTATTTTTGCCATTGCTTGCAGTTTCTTAATAAGTCTCCCATGTGGAACACTGTCAAACACTTTCTGGAAGTCTAGGAATATTCAGTCTGCTGAGCCCTCTCTTTCCTGTAAGATTCGGCTTACCTCATCATAAAATTCTAATAAGTTTGTTATTGTTGATCTATATTTTGAAGCCATGTTGAATCACTGGCAAAAAGTTGAAGGATTCCAAGTGGAGAGAGATGTATTTCCTTAGTAGTTTTTTCATAACTTTGCAAACTATGCTGGTCAAGCCGAATCCCTCTTTCCCTTTTTGAGAATAGGTATCACGTTCGCATGTTTCCAGCATCTTAGAATATATCCTGACTCCAGCGATTTTTTAAATATGATATTTAAAGCCACTGATATTTAATTTGATCATTTTTTAAGTACATGAGGCGATATATCATCAGGACCTGTAGCTTTATGGAAATCTAACTCCATATGTGCTTTGCATACCTCTGTGGCTGAAAGGATAATGTTCTCTAATGCTGGCCCATGAGCTTCTTTCTCTGCAATCTGAGGGGGTGGAGTATTTTCTACTGTAAATACTGACTGAAACTTCTTGTTCAAGTCTTTGCAGATCTCTTCATCCATCTCAGTGATGCTTCCACCTGCTCTTATAAGCTCTAAAACCTGTTCTTTTACCTTCAGTTTTCCTCTGATAAAGCTGTGAAAAAGCTTGAGATTTTCTTTAGCCTTGCTGGTGATGTCCCTTTCATAGTCTCTCTCTGTTTCTCTTCTTTTACTTAGGTGATAATTTTTTTGCTCTTTTATAGGGCTGCCAGGCATTTATGTTTTTTCTCCTCCAATACTTTTTCCAGTTTTTGTCTCTCCACTCCTTAGCTCTTTTACTACACTCATTATCAAAGCATTTTTCTCGGGCATGAATTACACCTACTTTGGTGACAAGTATGCAGCAATCTACTATCTTCCCCTATTCCTCACAAAAGATGTCGTACATTTCTTGTACAGATTTGTTGTAAAATTAGGTCCTTCAATCAATACCTGCAAAGAGCTCATTTATTTTGATGTAATCTCCTTTCGGATAAATTCTTCTCGTATCCTCAGTGCCTTTACTCTCAGGCAGATCATCTTCAATGATATATTCCATTAACAACACACAGTGATCACTCTTTCCAATTGGTGGCTCATAGTAAATTTTTTCAATCTCCAACAAGTTATCTGTGAAACTAGATCAAGTAGCAATGGCTCATCTCCACCTCTGGCCCTCATTGGTTCCAGTACATGTTGGTGTAGGAAATTCCCTTGTATGCAATTTAAGAATCTTGCCCGAAATGAGTCCTCACCACTATTTTGGTCAAGATTTATCCACTTTATCTGTTTATGAATTAAATCTCCCATTATCAAAATCCTACATTTTCTCTCTTGCGCAATGTCAACAACTGAGTTTATGACTTCAATAGTACATATATGACTTTCCTTATAAACTTCTAGCCTATGTTGGATCCTTGGTGGGTTATATGCAACAGTTATTATCGTGCTCTCTGACCCAGTATTTTTGTGAGCAACGAGAAATTCCTTGAACTCACTTTCTATAGCCAAGTTTATTTCTTCAACCTGAATCATATCACATATAAGCAGTGATATCCTCCCACCAGTCCTCTCAGATCTTTCAACCCTTAATATTCTGAGCCCTTAGAGAAAACTGTGACACTGTTCATGTCCTCACTCAACATAGTCTCTGTAAATGCAACTATATATGTCTTACTGTTGTTAATCCTATCTTTTCATTCTACGGCCTTACCAGCTAATCCATCAGCATTTGTGTATAACAATCTTATTGAGGCCCCATTCCCAGATATTCTATCAATATTCAATCTAGCTCCTCTTTGTCTGGAAGAGCTGAAATTAAAATTGTGTGATTACCTAATTGTGTTTACGAGAAAAAGCCCAAAGCTCGTATGTTCCAGTCTCCTGATCGGTTACATTTTGTACTTAGTGATACTTATAATACCTGTCCTTAAAACTATTGATTTAGATAGCATTAACTACCTCCTCGCTTAGCGAATTCCAAGTATCAACTACTCTTACACTGAACAAGTATTTCCTTACATCCTGCAAAGAAGTTTTCTTACGAAACTTCAAAATGTGACCTCTATTTCTAGGGCCTGCCATATCAAAATATCGATCCCTATCCACTCTATCATAACCGTGAAGTAATTTAAAGACTGTCACCATGTCCCCCCGCAATCTTCTAGCTTCTAGTGATGGAAAGTCTTATTCCCTCAGCCTCTCATCATAACTGAGACTGCGTATATCTGGCACCAGTTTTGTGGCATGTCTTTGAACTTTTTCAAGCTTAGCTATGTGCTTTTTCAAGTGCGGATTCCAAAAGGGGGCTGCATATTCGAGTTTTGGCCTCACATAGGTTACATAAATATTTCTGAACATTTCCTTGTCCATGTGTCTGAAGGCTACCCTTACATTTAATAAGAATGCATATGCTGCCCTTACTATGCCATTTACATGTATTTCTGGAGACAAATCTGCTAGTATGTTTACTTCTAGATCTCTCTCATTTTCTGTCTCTTAAAGTTGTACTCCAGCCACCGAGTAGTCAAGCTTGAGCCTTCTTTCACTTGTACCCATTCTCATTACCTTACATTTTCAAGTATTGAAGTTCATTAGCCACTTTTCTGACCACTCATGCAGACTATTTAGAACTTCCTGAAGTTCTCTACCGTTGTTCTTGTTTCTTACTTTCTTCACAATCTTTGCATCATCTGCAAACATATTCATGAATGAATTTACAGACTCAATTAGGTCATTAACATATACAAGGAACAAAAGTGGCCCTAAAATTGAAGCCTGTGGAACTCCACTACTTACTCTTCTCCATTCTGACACTTAGTGTCTTACTCCAACCGTCCGTCCCCTTCCTTCTAAGTAAGTTTTTATCCATTTCAAGACATTTCCACCTATTCTAGCCATTGCTTGCAGTTTACTAATAAGTCTCCCATGTGGAACAGTGTCAATCTCTTTCTGGAAGTCTAGGAATATGCAATCTGCCTAGACCTCTCTTTCCTGTAAGATTCGGCTTACCTCATCATAAAATTCTAATAAGTTTGTTACTGTTGATCTACCTTCTCTGAAGCCATGTTGCCTCACTGACAAAAAGTTGAAGGATTCCAAGTAAAGAGAGATATGTTTCCTAAGTAGTGTCTCCATAACTTTGCAAACTATGCTGGTCAAGGAAACTGGTCTATAGTTGAGAGCCGTATCCCTTCTTCCCTTTTTGAAGATAGGTATCACGTTTGCTTATATCCAGCATCTTGGAATCTCCCCTGACTCCAGTGACTTTTTAAATATGATACTTAGTAGCACTGATATTGAGTTTGTGCATTTTTCAAGTCCGTGAGGGGATATGTCATTAGGACTTGTAGCTTTATGGAAATGTAACTCCATCAGCGCTTTGCATACCTCTGTGGCTGTAAGGTTGAAGTTCTCTAATATCAGCCCTTGAGCACCTATCTCTGCAATCTGATTGGGTGGGGTATTTTCTACTGTAATTACTGACTGAAACTTCTTGTTCAATTCTTTGCAGATCTCTTAATCCGTCTCAGTGATGCTTCCATCCTCTCTTTTAAGCCTTAAAACCTGTTCTTTTACCTTCAGTTTTCCTCTGATAAAGCTGTAAAAAAGCTTGGAATTTTCTTTAGCCTTCCTGGTGATGTCCCTCTCATAGTCTCTCTCTGCCTCTCTTCTTTTACTTAGGTAGTCATTTCTTGGTCTTTTGTAGGTTTGCCAGGCAATTATGTTTTTTCTCCTTTTATACCTTTTTCAGCATTTGTTTTTCCACTCCTTAGCTCTTTTACAATCGTTATCAAACCATTTCTCTCTGGCATGAATTACACCCACTTTGGTGAAAGGTATGCAGCAATATACTATCTTCCCATATTTCTCACAAAATATGTCATACATTTCTTGTACAGATTTGTTGTAAAATAAGGTTCTCAAGTCAATAACTGCAAAAAGCTCATTCATTTTGATATAATCTCCTTTTGAATAGTTCCGCCTCATGTCCTCAGTGCCTCTACTCTCAGGCAGAATATCTTCAATGATATACTCCATCAGCAACACCCAGTGGTCACTCATTCCAATTGGTGGTTCATACTCAATTTCTTCAATATCCAACACATTATCTGTGAATACTAAGTCAAATAGTGATGACTCATCCACACCCCTGGCCCTCGTTGGTTCCATTACATGGTGGTGTAGGAAATTCCCTTGTATGCAATGTAGGAATCCTGCCCCGAATGAGTCCTCACCACTGTGTGGGTCAAAATTTATCCATTCTATCTCTTTATGATTAAAATCTCCCATAATCAAAATCCTACATTTTCTCTCCCTTGCCCTGTTAACAACTGAGTTTATATCTTCAATAGTACCTATATGGCTTTCCTTATAAACTTCTAGCCTATTCTGGTTCTTTGGTGGGTTATATACAACAGTTATTATAATGCTCTCTGACCCAGTATTTATGCGAGCAACAAGAAATTCCTTGAACTCACTTTCAATACCAAGTTTATTTCTTCAACTTGAATCCTTTCACTTATGAGCAGTGCTATCTCTCCACCAGTCCTCTCAGATCTTTCAACCCTTAATATTCTGAAGCCCTTAGGAAACACTGTGACACTGTTTATGTCCTCACAAAACTTAGTCTCTGTAATTGCTACTATATCTGCCTTACTGTTGTGAATCCTATCTTTTAATTCTACTGCCTTACCAGCTAATCCATCAGCAGTTGTGTGTAACAATTTTAATGAGGCCCCATCCCCTGATCTTCTGTCATTATCTCCTTTTTCTCCCCTTTGTCTGGAAGAACTCTGAAATGAAAATTTTTCTTCTCTTCTTCATTTCTTTCCTCATTTAACCTTGCCTCTTGCATCAAGTTTTTGATCTTTCCCATCTCTTCCTGTGTTCTGTATCATCTAATGAACACTTCTTTGAATTCTTGAAGGTCTTTTGCTGGTCTTGGCTTTCCTTCCCTCGAATATTTGCCTAGTTGGTGAATGTTTACAATATTCTCAGGACCACAAACTACTCCAAGCTTTCTTATCAGGTCTACAACCCTAGCTTTATTTTCTTCAAGTCTCCCCTGCCATGTTGGCTTCTGGGATTTGCTTATGCCTGAGATTACCACTGTCCTCTCTTTATCAAGTGCCTGTTTAATCTGTGGATTTGCCCTTTCCATCACAACGTCTTTCATTTTTTCGATTACTGTCTCTTTATAGTCCACTGTTTGAATGTTTTCCAGTGCCACCACCTTTACAACCACATTTACTGCCACATTCTCCTTAAGTGCATCAGCAAAGGAAGTTTTCATGGCATCATGTTCCATATTAAGCTCCTGGAACTCTATTCTAAACTGTTCAATGTTTTCCTTAATTTGGACATTCCAAGCTGCAATCTCGTCTCTCTCAGAAAAAAGCAGTGAACTAACATCTAATTCATTTAGGTTGTCATTTATCTGTTTGTTTTCTTGTTTAGAAATTCTTGTTTCTAGTTCATTCTTTTCCCCCTCCAGTTTCTTTATTCGTTTTTCTAGTTCCATTCTCTCTTGCCTTTGTGCTTTATTTGCTTCCTCCAAAAGTCTTATTTCCTCTCTGAGTGTTTCATTCTCTTTCATTTCTCTATCCATATTACGAATTTTATCATCAAGGCTTATAACCATTGCCTCTAAATCCTGGATTTTCTGTTTTAGTCTCCTTATAGCTACCCCTCCTCCCGACCCATGGGTGGGAAAGGTTTGTGTGTGTGTGTGTGTGTGTGTGTGTGTGTGTGTGTGTGTGTGCATGTGTGTTTGTGTGTGTGTATGTGTGCATGTGTGTGTGTGCGCGTGCGCACGGGGGGGTGTAATTACCTAATTGTGTTTACGGGAAAGAGCCCAAAGCTCGTATCTTCCCGTCTAATGACCGGTTCCATTTTATACTTAGTGATGCTTATCATACCTGTCCTTAAAACTATGGATTGAGATATCATTAACTACCTCCTCGCTTAGCAAATTCCAATTATCAACTACTCTTACACTGAAAACGTATATTCTTACATCCTGCAAAGAAGTTTTCTTTTGAAACTTCTAAGTATGACCTCTAGTTCCACAGCCTGCCATATAAAAAAAATCGGTCCCTATCTACTCTATCATAACCATGAAGGAATTTAAAGACTGTCATCATATCCTCCCTCAATCTTCTAGCTTCGAGTGATGGTAAGTCTAATTCCCTCAGCCCCTCATCATAACTGAGATGGCGTATTTCTGGCACCAGTTTCGTGGCATGTCTTTGAACTTTTTCAAGCTTAGCTATGTGCTTTTTCAAGTGCGGATTCCAAAAGGGGGCTGCATATTCGAGTTTTGGCCTCACATAGGTTACATAAATATTTCTGAACATTTCCTTGTCCATGTGCCTGAAGGCTACCCTTACATTTGATAAGAATGCATATGCTGCCCTTACTATGCCATTTATATGTATTTCTGGAGACAAATCTGCCATTATGTTTACTCATAGATCTCTCTCATTTTCTGTCTCTTGAAGTTGTACTCCAGCCACCGAGTAGTCAAGCTTGGGCCTTCTTGCACTTGTACCCATTCTCATTACCTTACATTTTCAAGTATTGAATTTCATTAGCCACTTTTCTGACCACTCATGCAGACTATTTAGATCTTCCTGAAGTTCTCTACCATTGTTCTCGTTTCTTACTTTCTTCACAATCTTTGCATCATCTGCAAACATAGTAGTGAATGAATTTACAGCCTCTGGTAGGTCATTTACATATACAAGGAACGAAAGCGGCCCTAAAACTGAACCCTGTGGAACTCCACTACTAACTCTTCTCCATTCAGACACTGAGTGTCTTACTCTAACCCTCTGTTCCTTTCCTTCTAAGTAAGTTCTTTTCCATTTCAAGACTTTTCTACCTATTCTAGTCATTGCCTGCAGCTTCCTAATAAGTCTCCCATGTGGAACCGTGTCAAATGCTTTTTGAAAATCTAGGACTATACAATCTGCTCAGCCCTCTCTTTCCTGTAAGATTCGGCTTACCTCATCATAAAATTCTAATAAGTTTGTTACTGTTGATCTACCTTCTCTAAAGCCATATTGCCTCACTGACAAAAAGTTGAGGGATTCCAAGTGAAGAGAGATATGTTTCCTTAGTAGTTTCTCCATAATTTTGCAAACTATGCTGGTCAAGGAAACTGGTCTATAGTTCAGAACCGTATCCCTCCTTCCCTTTTTGAAGATAAATATCACGCTTGCTTGTTTCCAGCATCTTGGAATCTCCCCTGACTCCAGTGACTTTTTAAATATCAATATCAGTGGCACTGGATGTCATACTTAAAAAGTCACTGGAGTCAGGGTAGA
>JAXCGZ010000264.1:67500-90000 GCA_037179515.1 Halocaridina rubra
TTGAAAGAAGTGGGTGTGTCTGCATTGGAATGGTTAGTGAGAGTGTTTAATATATGCTTTATGTTGTCAATGGAGCCAGTGGAATGGGTGATTGCTTGTATAGTGCCCCTATGCAAAGGTGAGGGAGATGTGTATGAATGTAGTAATTTAGGGGTATAAGTTTGTTAAGTGTGGTAGGAAAAGTGTATGGTAGGATACTAATTAACAGGATTAATGATAAGACAGAAAATGTGATCGCAGAAGTGCAGAGTGGTTTTAGTAGAGGTAGAGGTTGTATAGATCAGATTTTTATAGTAAGGCAGTTATGTGAGAAATATTTAGCAATGGGTAAGGATGTGCATTTTGCATTTTTGGATCTGGAGAAGGCATATGATAGAGTTGATAGAGTGGCAATATTGAATGTTTTGAGGTTATATGGAATTGATGGTAAACTGTTGCATGCAGTGGAGAGTTTGTATGAGGGCAGTAGAGCTTGTGTTAGAGTAATGAGTGAAGTGAGTGAGTGGTTTCCAGTGAGTGTGGGACTGAGACAGGGATGTGTGATGTCACCATGGCTCTTCAATTTGTATATTGATGGAGTTGTAAGAGAGGTGAATGAGCGAGTGCATTGTCGAGGTTTGAGAATGGTAGATGGGGATGATAACGAGTGGGCGCTGAATCAGTTGCTGTTTGCAGATGATACTGTAGTGGTGGCAGATTCAGAGGAGAAGCTGTGTCAGTTAGTGTCAGAATTTGGAATGGTGTGTGAGAGAAGGAAGTTGCGAGTGAATTTTGGAAAGAATAAGGTTATGAGGTGTACAAGAAATGAGGATGGTGCTAGATTGAATGTTATGTTGAATGGAGAGACACTTGAGGAAGTTGATCAGTTTAAGTATTTAGGCTCGGTTATGGCTGCAAATGGTGGAGTGGAAGCGGATGTGTGTCACAGAGTGAATAAAGGATGTAAAGTGTTGGGTGCATTGAAAGGAGTGATGAAGAATAGAGGGTTGGAATTGAATCTTAAGAAAGTTTTGCATGAGATAGTGGTTGTATCAAATATGATGTATGGATCAGAGTTATGGGGTATGAAAGTAAGTGAGAGACAGAAACTAAATGTGTTTGAGAAGAAATGCCTGAGGAGTATGATTGGTGTATCTCGGTTGGATAGGGTTAGGAAGGAAGTGTTGAGAGCAAGAATGGGTGTGAGTAGAGAATTTGCAGCCAGAGTCGATATGAATGTTCTTAGATGGTTTGGCCATGTGGAAAGGATGGATGATGAAAGGCTGCTGAAAAAGGTGATGAATGCAAGAGTTGATGGGTTAAATGCTAGAGGAAGGCCTAGGTTTGGGTGGATGGATGGAGTAAGGAGAGCCCTGAATGATAGGAGGATGGATGACATGCTAGGAATAGGAATGAGTGGGGAGTGATTGTGACGCAGCTCTGATGGGCATGTGGTGTTACAACGGGGCTGCATCTTACAGAGGTAGCCCTGTGGTAGGGGAAGTAGGGGAGTTGGCATTTATGAAGGGACGCAGGTTGAGGAAGAGCCGGGAGGATGGGCTGTGGCACTCCAGCAGTGCCATCTGAAAACGGTCTCTAGCTCCCTTGTTATTGCCCATAGAGCAAAGTAATCCCCTTATTGTTTCTTTTTTTTATGTCGGCTACCCCCCCAATTGGAGGAGACACCCAAGGTATATATATATATATATATATATATATATATATATATATATATATATATATATATATATATATATATATCCTCCATGTTCACCTGCCTGTCGTAAGAGTTGACTAAATGGGGCGGAGCGAGGGGACTAGAAATACTCTTCTCTGTTGAAACCTTTATTAAAGAGTCCATGCATTATGCCTTGACCCAGCTATATCCCTTATAAGGGAAAAATGTCTCATATATATATATATATATATATATATATATATATATATATATATATATATATATATATATATATATATATATATATGGATTTATAGATCGATAGATAGGTATTGCTTGATAAACTGCTTTTATTTTTGTCCAATTTGGATGACGTGACAAAGAACATTTAGCAGAGATTAGAGAAGTTAGTTGGTTGATACTTGACATTTTGTCTAAGATGTTTTGGTCAATTTAACCCAACACACATTTAAACAAATATAAACAAAAAATGCTTCACCTTCAGTCTGGGACTAATCCAATAATATTAGTTTTTTCTAATTTTCTATTTGAATCAGAACTGATAGTTCTTCCTTCTTCTTGCTTGGGATGAGATCTGTTGAGGTTTCAATTTTTGCCCTCCTCAGACTCATAAAAGAAACTTTGCCATCTACCTGACGAAACAAATTACGAGTGTTACCACTCGGCCACGGTGACAATACGCCTTTCTTATGCTAATGAGAGGCATATATTCTTGTTTTACTCAGGATGTCAACCAATCTTGAGGCGGTTATATTTCAGCATTAAAGATTAATGACATTCCATAGTGCCACGACATTAGTGCCACTGGTGTCCCTTATGACATCATTGCTCCTTGAGACATCATCATAAACCACTCATGACCATCTTCATTTGTGTTATACCCCTTTATGACTTGTGTTCCACACACGAGTAATATTTTAAAGTGTATTAACACCCTTTCTTTTTCTCTTGAATTTTAAACTCAGCTGCCACTAAAACACACAAACGCACATGCAAGCACGCACGCACACACACACACACACACACACACACACACACACACACACACACACACACACACACACACACACACACACACACACACACACACACACACACTCGAAGCTAGAAGAGTGAGGGGGGATATGGTGACAGTCTTTAAATTCTTTCATGGTTATGATAGAGTGGATAGGGATCGATATTTTGATATGGCTGGCTCTAGAACTAGAGGTCATAGTTTGAAGCTTCGTAAGAAAACTTCTTTGCAGGATGTAAGGAAATAGTTTTTCAGTGTAAGAGTAGTTGATAATTGGAATTGGCTAAGCGAGGAGGTAGTTAATGCTATCTCAATCCCTAGTTTTAAGGACAGGTATGATAAGTATCACTAAGTATAAAATGGAACCGATCAGGAGACGGGAAGATACGAGCTTTGCGCTCTTTCCCGTAAACGCAATTAGGTAATCACACACACACACACACACACACACACACACACACACACACACACACACACACACACACACACACACACACACACACACACACACACACTTTGATATATATACGAATTAATAAATGGAGATATAAAAAGATGAATAAATAAATGAGGAATACACCTAAGCCAATGCATACTTTAATAAACATTAATGCATAAATAAATTAATAAGGAATATACATATAGGAATAAATCCATACTTAATTGAGACACAGGTTGTTACATAAACTTTTGCTACATAACATATTTGCACAAAACAATTAATCTGTGACATAAAATATTTGCTGAAACAAAAGAAACCGCCTCGAAAAATTCATTTCATCAGATTAATATAAACAAGTCACTATTTTTTTTCTCCTCTTATGTTAACATACCTTTTGTCCGTTTCTTAATGCGGTCTTCTGAAATGTTTTCTTACGGAGATATCTCTTGTCTCCCAGGACAAATTCTCTTTCATACAACTTATTCTTGGTACTGCTTTGAGACGTTGTCTGAAATGTTTTCTTACGGAGATATCTCTTGTCTCCCAGGACAAATTCTCTTTCATACAACTTATTCTTGGTACTGCTTTGAGACGTTGTCTGAAATGTTTTCTTACGGAGATATCTCTTGTCTCCCAGGACAAATTTATTTTCATACAGCTAATTCTTGGTAGTGTTTTGAGACGTTCTCCGCAATTTGAGAATCTCTTGTGAGGACAATAAAGGTTAGGAGAATGTTTCCCTGGAAATTGTATTGCTTGATGTAAGCAGTGTTATTACTGTGTGTTCGGATCTCTAGATGGAACACTAGATTTGACAGAAGTGTGGCTGTTAATAATATATTCATTCTGAGAAGTAACACTTGAGGAAAAATATTTTATGTGGGAGAAAATGTCATTTTTTTTGACATGCATTACCTGTGATAACCTTTTTTTTATTATTATTATTATTATTATTATTATTATCTAGTATTGTGTAAAGCCAAATGATATGATAGTGTTATTTATGGAGATTTCAGATGGAAATTATATTTCAGAAAGTGCACAAAAGATTACATCCAAAAATATTTTTTCTGTCATATACTTTTAGAGTATTTATATTTATACTTTATATCCATATTTTTATGCTAAGCAGTAAATAAGTCCATTAAATCCGTATGGAAATTTAGCAAAACTTTCAGCTATTTTACTCTTTATAATTATCATCAGTAAAACTTGGAATATTATAATTACAATAGGTTAATTTGAGATTTTAACTATTTATTAACCATGAAGGAAAAATTTAAACTTTCCTTTACTTATACTCAAATTAGACGTATTAAATAACGATATCTTATATCGTTATAAGTATAGTTAAGTTAGATTTCAGAGGAATATTCTTTTATATCATGTTCCAGTTTAGTATTAAAAATAGAGAGAAATATTATTTCCTAACTGTATTACAAATGAAGAACTCATTTTGAACTCCGTTGCTTTGCGCACATGTGTGTGTGTGTGTGTGTGTGTGTGTGTGTGTGTGTGTGTGTGTGTGTGTGTGTGTGTGTGTGTGTGTGTGTGTGTGTGTTTGCCTCACTTAAGCTAGTTTAGTCTCTGTCACATGTATATATAGTCAATTCACATATGTGTTAATATTTGCACTGAAGGTTTGCTACCTGTCTAACAGTAAAATTTCATATTCCAGTGGTTGCATCTCGCATAAAGTGGCTTTTAAATATAAGAGAAAGCTCCCCTTGTCAGCTGCTCTGTCTCTTTCATTGCTCCCCTCGCACAGTGGCAATGCATATTCTAGAGCGTTTAGATGTGACAGTCATAGGCGGTATGTTAAGAGGTATTTCCTAGCTCGATTTGAACTCTCTAGTAAAATAGAAGGTAACTTAAGCCGCTTTCACACCAAATTGGCATGTCGCACGTGGTATACCACGTGGCCCGCCAGTTGAAAATGAACATCCGGAAATATGTGAAGCCTTTAATACGGAAGTGGCGTGACACATTCCATGTACTTACACGTGCTACTATAATTTATTTTTGTGACAGGTTTTAATTATTTATTAGATTGCGTATTTATTTTCTGTTGTTATTATTATTATTATTATTATTATTATTATTATTATTATTATTATTATTATTATTATTATTATTATTATTATTATTATTATTATTATTATTATTTTTTATTATTGTTATTATTTTTATTTTTATATTTATAAGTACTTATATGCTGTATAATAATTTCAATATGAACAATCTCTCTCTCTCTCTCTCTCTCTCTCTCTCTCTCTCTCTCTCTCTCTCTCTCTCTCTCTCTCTCTCTCTCTCTCTCTCTCTCTCTCTCTCTCTCTCTCTCTCTCTCTTGATCCCCTTTGTATATTATTTTATTTTGGATTATTTGGTCGTAAAGTAGGTTGTAAAACTATATGATGCCGTTTATTAACCTGGGACCAAGTTATTAAATTCGTAGAGATATGGAAAGACATTCGAGTGCTATGTTTTGCCAACAAGCAAAGCATATCGCAAATTCAAAACACTTGGGATACATCGAAAGGTGTCAATAACAGCGATGAATATGAATATATATGAATTATTATGAAAATGGGGAATGGGTGAATTTAATATATATATATATATATATATATATATATATATATATATATATATATATATATATATATATGAATCATTTTTTTACCCCGACCGGGACTCGAACCTATGACTTATGATTACTAAGTCAAGGCGCTACCACTACACCACAGAAGGTTAAAAGGAATCCAACCTTATAGCTTATATCTGCTATACTTAGGAATGAACGCATTCTAACTGAATGCCACTATGTTCATATTACAGATTCCCCAACCTCACTCGTGGCTTCATTTTAGCATTTAATTCAATTCCCAATCTCAATCGGGCCATGAAATTATCAAATACGCACATTACATATGTGAAAACATGAATCATTTTTTACCCCGACCGGGACTCGAACCTATGACTTATGATTACTAAGTCAAGGCGCTACCACTACACCACAGAAGGTTAAAAGGAATCCAACCTTATAGCTTATATCTGCTATACTTAGGAATGAACGCATTCTAACTGAATGCCACTATGTTCATATTACAGATTCCCCAACCTCACTCGTGGCTTCATTTTAGCATTTAATTCAATTCCCAATCTCAATCGGGCCATGAAATTATCAAATACGCACATTACATATGTGAAAACATGAATCATTTTTTACCCCGACCGGGACTCGAACCTATGACTTATGATTACTAAGTCAAGGCGCTACCACTACACCACAGAAGGTTAAAAGGAATCCAACCTTATAGCTTATATCTGCTATACTTAGGAATGAACGCATTCTAACTGAATGCCACTATGTTCATATTACAGATTCCCCAACCTCACTCGTGGCTTCATTTTAGCATTTAATTCAATTCCCAATCTCAATCGGGCCATGAAATTATCAAATACGCACATTACATATGTGAAAACATGAATCATTTTTTACCCCGACCGGGACTCGAACCTATGACTTATGATTACTAAGTCAAGGCGCTACCACTACACCACAGAAGGTTAAAAGGAATCCAACCTTATAGCTTATATCTGCTATACTTAGGAATGAACGCATTCTAACTGAATGCCACTATGTTCATATTACAGATTCCCCAACCTCACTCGTGGCTTCATTTTAGCATTTAATTCAATTCCCAATCTCAATCGGGCCATGAAATTATCAAATACGCACATTACATATGTGAAAACATGAATCATTTTTTACCCCGACCGGGACTCGAACCTATGACTTATGATTACTAAGTCAAGGCGCTACCACTACACCACAGAAGGTTAAAAGGAATCCAACCTTATAGCTTATATCTGCTATACTTAGGAATGAACGCATTCTAACTGAATGCCACTATGTTCATATTACAGATTCCCCAACCTCACTCGTGGCTTCATTTTAGCATTTAATTCAATTCCCAATCTCAATCGGGCCATGAAATTATCAAATACGCACATTACATATGTGAAAACATGAATCATTTTTTACCCCGACCGGGACTCGAACCTATGACTTATGATTACTAAGTCAAGGCGCTACCACTACACCACAGAAGGTTAAAAGGAATCCAACCTTATAGCTTATATCTGCTATACTTAGGAATGAACGCATTCTAACTGAATGCCACTATGTTCATATTACAGATTCCCCAACCTCACTCGTGGCTTCATTTTAGCATTTAATTCAATTCCCAATCTCAATCGGGCCATGAAATTATCAAATACGCACATTACATATGTGAAAACATGAATCATTTTTTACCCCGACCGGGACTCGAACCTATGACTTATGATTACTAAGTCAAGGCGCTACCACTACACCACAGAAGGTTAAAAGGAATCCAACCTTATAGCTTATATCTGCTATACTTAGGAATGAACGCATTCTAACTGAATGCCACTATGTTCATATTACAGATTCCCCAACCTCACTCGTGGCTTCATTTTAGCATTTAATTCAATTCCCAATCTCAATCGGGCCATGAAATTATCAAATACGCACATTACATATGTGAAAACATGAATCATTTTTTACCCCGACCGGGACTCGAACCTATGACTTATGATTACTAAGTCAAGGCGCTACCACTACACCACAGAAGGTTAAAAGGAATCCAACCTTATAGCTTATATCTGCTATACTTAGGAATGAACGCATTCTAACTGAATGCCACTATGTTCATATTACAGATTCCCCAACCTCACTCGTGGCTTCATTTTAGCATTTAATTCAATTCCCAATCTCAATCGGGCCATGAAATTATCAAATACGCACATTACATATGTGAAAACATGAATCATTTTTTACCCCGACCGGGACTCGAACCTATGACTTATGATTACTAAGTCAAGGCGCTACCACTACACCACAGAAGGTTAAAAGGAATCCAACCTTATAGCTTATATCTGCTATACTTAGGAATGAACGCATTCTAACTGAATGCCACTATGTTCATATTACAGATTCCCCAACCTCACTCGTGGCTTCATTTTAGCATTTAATTCAATTCCCAATCTCAATCGGGCCATGAAATTATCAAATACGCACATTACATATGTGAAAACGCATTCCTTAGTAATCATAAGTCATAGGTTCGAGTCCCGGTCGGGGTAAAAAATGATTCATGTTTTCACATATGTAATGTGCGTATTTGATAATTTCATGGCCCGATTGAGATTGGGAATTGAATTAAATGCTAAAATGAAGCCACGAGTGAGGTTGGGGAATCTGTAATATGAACATAGTGGCATTCAGTTAGAATGCGTTCATTCCTAAGTATAGCAGATATAAGCTATAAGGTTGGATTCCTTTTAACCTTCTGTGGTGTAGTGGTAGCGCCTTGACTTAGTAATCATAAGTCATAGGTTCGAGTCCCGGTCGGGGTAAAAAATGATTCATGTTTTCACATATGTAATGTGCGTATTTGATAATTTCATGGCCCGATTGAGATTGGGAATTGAATTAAATGCTAAAATGAAGCCACGAGTGAGGTTGGGGAATCTGTAATATGAACATAGTGGCATTCAGTTAGAATGCGTTCATTCCTAAGTATAGCAGATATAAGCTATAAGGTTGGATTCCTTTTAACCTTCTGTGGTGTAGTGGTAGCGCCTTGACTTAGTAATCATAAGTCATAGGTTCGAGTCCCGGTCGGGGTAAAAAATGATTCATGTTTTCACATATGTAATGTGCGTATTTGATAATTTCATGGCCCGATTGAGATTGGGAATTGAATTAAATGCTAAAATGAAGCCACGAGTGAGGTTGGGGAATCTGTAATATGAACATAGTGGCATTCAGTTAGAATGCGTTCATTCCTAAGTATAGCAGATATAAGCTATAAGGTTGGATTCCTTTTAACCTTCTGTGGTGTAGTGGTAGCGCCTTGACTTAGTAATCATAAGTCATAGGTTCGAGTCCCGGTCGGGGTAAAAAATGATTCATGTTTTCACATATGTAATGTGCGTATTTGATAATTTCATGGCCCGATTGAGATTGGGAATTGAATTAAATGCTAAAATGAAGCCACGAGTGAGGTTGGGGAATCTGTAATATGAACATAGTGGCATTCAGTTAGAATGCGTTCATTCCTAAGTATAGCAGATATAAGCTATAAGGTTGGATTCCTTTTAACCTTCTGTGGTGTAGTGGTAGCGCCTTGACTTAGTAATCATAAGTCATAGGTTCGAGTCCCGGTCGGGGTAAAAAATGATTCATGTTTTCACATATGTAATGTGCGTACTTGATAATTTCATGGCCCGATTGAGATTGGGAATTGAATTAAATGCTAAAATGAAGCCACGAGTGAGGTTGGGGAATCTGTAATATGAACATAGTGGCATTCAGTTAGAATGCGTTCATTCCTAAGTATAGCAGATATAAGCTATAAGGTTGGATTCCTTTTAACCTTCTGTGGTGTAGTGGTAGCGCCTTGACTTAGTAATCATAAGTCATAGGTTCGAGTCCCGGTCGGGGTAAAAAATGATTCATGTTTTCACATATGTAATGTGCGTATTTGATAATTTCATGGCCCGATTGAGATTGGGAATTGAATTAAATGCTAAAATGAAGCCACGAGTGAGGTTGGGGAATCTGTAATATGAACATAGTGGCATTCAGTTAGAATGCGTTCATTCCTAAGTATAGCAGATATAAGCTATAAGGTTGGATTCCTTTTAACCTTCTGTGGTGTAGTGGTAGCGCCTTGACTTAGTAATCATAAGTCATAGGTTCGAGTCCCGGTCGGGGTAAAAAATGATTCATGTTTTCACATATGTAATGTGCGTATTTGATAATTTCATGGCCCGATTGAGATTGGGAATTGAATTAAATGCTAAAATGAAGCCACGAGTGAGGTTGGGGAATCTGTAATATGAACATAGTGGCATTCAGTTAGAATGCGTTCATTCCTAAGTATAGCAGATATAAGCTATAAGGTTGGATTCCTTTTAACCTTCTGTGGTGTAGTGGTAGCGCCTTGACTTAGTAATCATAAGTCATAGGTTCGAGTCCCGGTCGGGGTAAAAAATGATTCATGTTTTCACATATGTAATGTGCGTATTTGATAATTTCATGGCCCGATTGAGATTGGGAATTGAATTAAATGCTAAAATGAAGCCACGAGTGAGGTTGGGGAATCTGTAATATGAACATAGTGGCATTCAGTTAGAATGCGTTCATTCCTAAGTATAGCAGATATAAGCTATAAGGTTGGATTCCTTTTAACCTTCTGTGGTGTAGTGGTAGCGCCTTGACTTAGTAATCATAAGTCATAGGTTCGAGTCCCGGTCGGGGTAAAAAATGATTCATGTTTTCACATATGTAATGTGCGTATTTGATAATTTCATGGCCCGATTGAGATTGGGAATTGAATTAAATGCTAAAATGAAGCCACGAGTGAGGTTGGGGAATCTGTAATATGAACATAGTGGCATTCAGTTAGAATGCGTTCATTCCTAAGTATAGCAGATATAAGCTATAAGGTTGGATTCCTTTTAACCTTCTGTGGTGTAGTGGTAGCGCCTTGACTTAGTAATCATAAGTCATAGGTTCGAGTCCCGGTCGGGGTAAAAAATGATTCATGTTTTCACATATGTAATGTGCGTATTTGATAATTTCATGGCCCGATTGAGATTGGGAATTGAATTAAATGCTAAAATGAAGCCACGAGTGAGGTTGGGGAATCTGTAATATGAACATAGTGGCATTCAGTTAGAATGCGTTCATTCCTAAGTATAGCAGATATAAGCTATAAGGTTGGATTCCTTTTAACCTTCTGTGGTGTAGTGGTAGCGCCTTGACTTAGTAATCATAAGTCATAGGTTCGAGTCCCGGTCGGGGTAAAAAATGATTCATGTTTTCACATATGTAATGTGCGTATTTGATAATTTCATGGCCCGATTGAGATTGGGAATTGAATTAAATGCTAAAATGAAGCCACGAGTGAGGTTGGGGAATCTGTAATATGAACATAGTGGCATTCAGTTAGAATGCGTTCATTCCTAAGTATAGCAGATATAAGCTATAAGGTTGGATTCCTTTTAACCTTCTGTGGTGTAGTGGTAGCGCCTTGACTTAGTAATCATAAGTCATAGGTTCGAGTCCCGGTCGGGGTAAAAAATGATTCATGTTTTCACATATGTAATGTGCGTATTTGATATATATATATATATATATATGTGTGTGTGTGTGTGTGTGTGTGTGATTACCTAATTATGATTACCTACTTGTGTTTACGGGAAAGAGCCCAAAGCTCGTATCTTCCCGTCTTCTCATCGGTTCCAGTTTATACTTAGTGATACTTATCATACCTGTCCTTAAAACTATGGATTGAGATAGCATTAACTACCTCCTCGCTTAGCCAATTCCAATTATCAACTACTCTTACACTGAAAAAGTATTTCCTTACATCCTGCAAAGAAGTTTTCTTACGAAGCTTCAAACTATGACCTCTAGTTCTAGAGCCAGCCATATCAAAATACCGATCCCTATCCACTCTATCATAACCATGAAGGAATTTAAAGACTGTCACCATATCCCCCCTCACTCTTCTAGCTTCGAGTGATGGTAAGTCTAATTCCCTCAGCCTCTCATCATAACTGAGATTGCGTATTTCTGGCACCAGTTTCGTGGCATGTCTTTGAACTTTCTCAAGCTTAGCTATGTGCTTTTTCAAGTGCGGATTCCAAAAGGGGGCTGCATATTCGAGTTTTGGCCTCACATAGGTTACATAAATATTTCTGAACATTTCCTTGGCCATGTGCCTGAACGCTACCCTTACATTTGATAAGAATGCATATGCTGCCCTTACTATGCCATTTATATGTATTTCTGGAGACAAATCTGCCAGTATGTTTACTCCTAGATCTCTCTCATTTTCTGTCTCTTGAAGTTGTACTCCAGCCACCGAGTAGTCAAGCTTGGGCCTTCTTGCACTTGTACCCATTCTCATTACCTTACATTTTCAAGTATTGAATTTCATTAGCCACTTTTCTAACCACTCATGCAGATTATTTAGATCCTCCTGAAGTTCTCTACCATTGTTCTCGTTTTTTACTTTCTTCACAATCTTTGCATCATCTGCAAACATATTCATGAATGAATTTACAGACTCTGGTAGGTCATTTACATATACAAGGAACAAAAGTGGCCCTAAAACTGAACCCTGTGGAACTCCACTACTAACTCTTCTCCATTCAGACACTGAGTGTCTTACTCTAACCCTCTGTTCCCTTCCTTCTAAGTAAGTTTTTATCCATTCCAAAAATTCCCACCTATTCTAGTCATTGATTGCAGCTTCCTAATAAGTCTCCCATGTGGAACAGTGTAAAACGCTTTCTGCAAGTCTAGGAATATGCAATCTGCCCAGCCTCTCTTTCCTGTAAGATTTGGCTTACCTCATCATAAAATTCTAATAAGTTTGCTACTGTTGATCTACCTTCTCTGAAGCCATGTTGCCTCACTGACAAAAAGTTGAAGGATTCCAAGTGAAGAGAGATATGTTTCCTTAGTAGTTTCTCCATAACTTTGCAAACTATGCTGGTCAAGGAAACTGGTCTATAGTTTAGAGCCGTATCCCTCCTTCCCTTTTTGAAGATAGGTATCACATTTGCTTGCTTCCAGCATCTTGGAATCTCCCCCGACTCCAGTGACTCCTTAAATATGATACTTAGTGCCACTGATATTGTGTTTGCGCATTTTTTAAGCACATGAGGGGATATGTCATCAGGACCTGTAGCTTTATGAACATCTAAATCCATCAGCGCTTTGCATACCTCTGTGGCTGTAAGGTTGATGTTCTCTAATACCGGCCCTTGAGCTTCTATCACTGCAATCTGAGGGGGTGGAGTATTTTCTACTGTAAATACTGACTGAAACTCCTTGTTCAATTCTTTGCAGATCTCTTCATCCGTCTCAGTGATGCTTCCATCCGCTCTCTTTAGCCTTAAAACCTGTTCTTTTACCTTTAGTTTTCCTCTGATAAAGCTGTGGAAAAGCTTGGGATTTTCTTTAGCCTTCCTGGTGATGTCCCTCTCATAGTCTCTCTCTGCCTCTCTCCTTTTACTTAGGTAGTCATTTCTTGCTCTTTTGTAGGTTTGCCAGGCATTTATGTTTTTTCTCCTCCTATACCTTTTCCAGCATTTGTCTCTCCACTCCTTAGCTCTTTTACACCCATTATCGAACCATTTCTCTCTGGCATGAATTACACCTACTTTGGTGACAGGTATGCAGCAATCTACTATCTTCCCATATTTCTCACAAAAGATGTCATACATTTCTTGTACAGATTTGTTGTAAAATAAGTTCTCCAGTCAATAACTGCAAAAAGCTCATTCATTTTGATGTAATCACCTTTCCGATAGTTCCTCCTCATGTCCTCAGTGCCTCTACTCTCAGGAAGAATATCTTCAATGATATACTCCATCAACAACACACAGTGGTCACTCTTTCCAATTGGTGGTTCATACTCAATATTTTCAATATCCAACACATTATCTGTGAACACTAGATCAAGTAGTGATGGCTCATCCCCACCCCTGGCTCTTGTTGGTTCCATTACATGTTGGTGTAGGAAATTCCCTTGTACGCAATCTAGGAATCTTGCCCCAAATGAGTCCTCACCACTGTGTGGGTCAAGATTTATCCAAACTATCTCTTTATGATTAAAGTCTCCCATAATCAAAATCCTACATTTTTTTTCCCGTGCGTGTGTGTGTGTGTGTGTGTGTGTGTGTGTGTGTATGGGTGTGTGTATGTGTGTGTGTGTGTGTGTGTGTGTGTGTGTGTGTGTGTGTGTGTGTGTGTGTGTGTGTGTGTGTGTGTGTGTGTGTGTGTGTGTGTGTGTGTGTGTGTGCGTGTATTAAAATATGGATTGAAGATATTCTTAAGAAAATCTATTACTTTTTTCATTAAATTTAGGCATATGGTATATATCACTGAATATAGTGGATTCATAAACCTTCTATTAAATTTTCTCCTTTATAGACACCTCAATCCATAAACAGAGCCACGTAAAAAGAATAGGTCTATAAATCAGTATATAAGGGAGATATCAGGTGAACTCTCTTTTTCATTTTGTGTGTGTGTGTGTGTGTGTGTGTGTGTGTGTGTGTGTGTGTGTGTGGTGTGTGTGTGTGTGTGTGTGTGTGTGTGTGTGTGTGTGTGTGTGTGTGTGTGCATGGTTGACAAATAGTATAAGAAATATTTCATTTAAACATTTTACAAAATTGTCTAAATCAGATTTTGATTAACTCCCTGGATGCAGGAATGTATTCCAGTCTTACCTTGTCAATGAAACATCAAATAACTGTTGATCTCACACAATATAAAACCACCTCAGAAACTTTCCAGTTCTGAATAATAGTACATGGAAAAAAGTACGCAACTGCACTTACATTGTACAGTAGTACAGTTCTCCAGTTTTTAATTTCAATTTCACAATTCTTTTTCTGTATCAGGAGCCGAATATTTATTTTATTTTTGTCGGAATTGGAAACCTTTTGCTGGACTAACTTTATATATATATATATATATATATATATATATATATATATATATATATATATATATATATATATATATATATATATATATATATATATATATATATATATATATATATATATATATATATATATATAAATGTGACACTGGGACAGACAAAAAAGCAGAAATGACCTCATCGAGCCCAGGTACCAAGAAAACATTAGGAAAAAGAAACAATAGAAGTTTAAGGACGAGGCAGAAAGGTAAAAATACACAATAGGAAAAGGACAGGCTGAAAGAATTAGTTTCATTTCATCGTTTAATACCAGAGCAAAAGTAAATTCTACCAATTTGCATTTTAGACTTTTTAGTTTTTTTTTATTTAACTCCATATCTTACATGGATTAATCATTTACTAAAGTTAAATTATTTTTAAACACTTTAATATTACATTAATTGCAATTATACTCAAAATACCAACACTCACAATTGCTAAAAGATGTTAATTTTTAAATAAGGGAATTTCAATTAAAAAAAAAAGTCGTTCCTTGAAATCACATTAATTACAAGATCTTTGTTATTTACTCTTTGGATCCTTGTGTTATTTTGGATTTAATATTTTGAGAAAAAAAGTAACCCATTTGAATATGCTTATTATTTTTCGCAGATTTATTATCCCGTCTTTATATGGGGTCGCTGTTTCTGATGAACCGCCCCAACCTCTGTCGCCTGTCATGTTGATATTTAGGCTCTTCTCTTTCATTTTCACTGCCATGCAGTTTTCGACCTTATGTCTTCCTATCTTTTATGTTTCATTTGGGAGAAGGAAAATGCCTATTACAAACCACTAAGTAAATATTTGTTCATATGATTATAAACATTTTCCTTTGTATATTGCTCCAGCAAGGGCTCAAGGTTTCGCTTTAACTCTGCCACCCCTTTGTATATAAATAGTATATTGACAGACAATTCATATGCTTTGGAGACTAAGTAATTATGGTTGAATAATGAACAAAGACAAATATTTTTTTTTTCTCAATGATATGAATATCTCACTTTGGACCTGTTCAGGTAAGAGTTGAAGTGAGGTTTAAACACAGTATAATAAAAGCTATTATTTTATTATCCACTGTGAAATACATGGCCAAAAGTCAGTTCTCATGTTTTATGCATTATTCATCAACTGATATATCGTGAACATAGAGATGAAAATAACAAATTCCTTTCATATTATATATGTGAGGCTTTTTCCCATGCTATCATCCATTCTTCAGAGTTACATAGTGCCCTCTGCCATACAACAGTAAGTTTAGGGAACAAAATAACATTTGCATTTCATCGCAATACACCCAAGACCAGAGCACAAATGTTTTCTGTGAATTTTTCCATATCATTCTTGGTGTTCCCATATTTAGGTTATTTCTGGTAAAGAATAGTGTAGTGTTTGTGAATATATGAATACAATTTCTGTGTGTGTGTGTGTGTGTGTGTGCGCGCTTGTATTGTGTGTATGTGTGTCTTTCAAAGGCTTCTCAAACCATCTTTAGAATCATTTACACTGCTTAAAATAACCTCTCACCAACCCTCAAATGCATTAACTACAAATGCTATTTCTGGTCAACCACTCACTGTGCATAAGGTGGAAGCGTTAACCTTGAGGCACTCCGTTTCATCATTAAATGTCTTAAGGCACTCCGTTTCATCATTAAATGTCTTAAGGCACTCCGTTTCATTAAATGTTAAAAGGCACTCCATTTCATCATAAAATGTCTTAAGGCACTCCGTTTCATCATTAAATGTCTTAAGGCACTCCGTTTCATCATTTAATGTCTTGAGGCATTCCGTTTCATCATTAAGTGTCTTAAGGCACTCCGTTTCATCATTAAATTTCTTAAGTTATTCCGTTTCATCATTAAATGTCTTAAGGCACTCCGTTTCATCATTATACAATACTGTCTTAGTCGGAGGAGGTCTGCTTGAATCATAATTCCTTCGCATAAGGAGCTCTGAGGCCCTCTAGAAGAGAGCTCTGTTTATGAACTGAGAGTGGATTATTACCTGTATTAATACTCTTGAATGAAAGCCTAAGACGCAGCGAGTAGCAATACGCTTCCTGTAATTTTTCTTAATATACAGGCTCTGTGTCTGTCTGTCTGGCTGTCTGTGTCTTCTGGTTTTTTTTGTCTGCCGCCTGTCTCTATTTATATGTGTATCTATCTATCTACTTATCTATTTATCTGTCTGTTTGTCTGTCTATCTATCTATCTCTCTCTCAATAATCAATCAAAAGGTTTTATTTTGCAATATAATTATACGAATATTCAAATTTGATCTGTAATTAGTACAACTCTAATTATGCTGCCGGGCGATCTACTAATAATTGAATATTAATCCTATTTCAGTTTTATCTCATATTATTATAAATTATGAAATCAAAAGTCATAGAGGACGATATTATAGATCTAATTTTGTAAACATTAAAAACCTAATCGTAGGCAATTCTGACCCCAAAAATATTTATTAGCATCAGTTACTGTTTATTACTGTGCTATAAAGCATTGTCATTACTTATATTTTACACTTGTGTACTTAGAATATAGGCATTAGACTTCGATTTCAAATTCCTGTTTAACTGGTGGAGTATATGTAGCATTAAGTAATTAAATTAGAAACAGAAACCTTGAGTATTTTTTTTTCGTGATTACTATAATTATCTCCTAAATCTAAATTTATTTATCATTAATAGGATAGTACACCATTCAACTACACAGTTATGCTACTTTAGGCTGTGATGTATTATAATATGTACCTTGAGGATGCACTCAGTGGTGTTCGAAAAGCTTGAATTATTATATAATTACAATATACTAAAACATATCTGAGTGAATGTCATTTCTGCCATCTGTTTTATCCGACAGTGGATTTAACATTATTATTATTATTAATATTATTATTATTATTATTATTATTATTATTATTATTATTATTATTATTATTATTATTATTATTATTATTATTATTATTATTATTATTATTATTGTTTTTTTTTTTTTATTATTATATTTATTACTTGCATTATTATTATTATTATTATTATTATTGTTATTATTATTATTATTATTATTATTATTATTATTATTATTATTATTATTATTATTATTATTATTATTATTATTATTATATATTATTATTATTATTATTTAATTAAGATATTATATTAATAGCATATCAGAGCTGATTTAATTAGAGACCCTTTGATATTTGTGCGTCATTACACTAATCTATTAAACATTTGGCTCATCGTCTAATTCTACATCAACACGGACTCTTCTTTAATACTCGTTACGCATCTTGTATTATCCCTTCACATCTGACAACGCACAACACTCCCCATCTCTGTGTCTCTTTGCTTTATGTTTCCTTCCGGACTGGCCAGATGAGAGCAGTTTCTTTCCATGTCCTGGTGTCAAACTCATAGAAAAAATGGCTGCAATGAGTCTAGGGAATATCAAATAAGAAAATGGTGAACAGAGCAAATCTCACTATTAATTTCTGCCATGAACAGTTAGCGAATTTCTATGGGAAATGGTTGAATGGCAAAAACTTTAACAAAAGGTCATTTTATTTATCCAGTCTGAGAGGTCCGTGACGTATTATGAGATGATTGGCTGCTGAGAGGGTCAGTCAAATATAGTGTAGAATACGTTGAAAGCTTTACACAGACATTCATACTCACAAAAACACACATACATACATATACAATAGATTTTCATTACCTAATGCTTTTGTCGTAACGTTCCCCCACGTAAATCTCTGTACTGTTGTTTTTCAGCACGATAGAATTTTTAGTCGTATTGAAGCTCCTATGCAAAGACTAGATTTTGACTTTTTTTTTGGAATTTTTAGATAAAATAAAGTCAATGTTCTAAGATTTCCGTCAGTAATTTTCAGATGAAATACTATTGATTTTCATGTTGTTTCGTGAAGCTTAGTAATGCTTATAAACACATTCCTACTCGTCTCATATTAATATTTAATGTTACTACTAATCGAAATGAGTACAATTACTGAATACTTGACCACTTATATATACTTCATGATAATATTCACAAAATATTCTAATCCTAAACTCACTTAAACCATTATATTTAAAGTTCATGTATGCAAAATACATTATGGAGATTAATTGGTTATCATATATTTTACAGGCTTTCCATCCATGTTATCTTCTAAAAATAGTATCAGCGGCAGTTTCTTCCTCAAAAGATTAAATGTGGAGAAATTTATAGCTGTTTATATATTTAAAAGTACTCTGTTTATGAATGGCTTTGAGAATTTTATAGCTTGCAATAGCCAACAACGTTTATAGTTTTGTGAGGAAAATGATGCTTAAAGGATGCTTGTCTCTAGCTTCCGTCCTTGTGTTTATTTCATATCAAGTGGTAGCGTCCGCGACTCTGAGGCGTCAGGTCGAGGGTTCGCGCCCCGTCACAGTCTGAGGTTAGCAAGGGCATGCACTCAGGGTAACGATTACATCTGCCTAAACAAGTCCTTCGCAAGAAGGCAACCATCCTAGCCCTTGGTAGAAACGGGAGTTCGTGACGTAAGACCAGAACAAACATTGGCACTATTGGTTGGCTCCATCATCGTAAGTGCCAAATATTACGTCACTGGAACCTATTCCATTTTTAAATGACACTAAGAAATCAATATTTGAAGTACTTTTATTATACACAGTTTTAAGAAGACATGAATCATATTTTACCCCGACTGGGACTCAAACCTAGGACACGTAATTACTGTGCCAAGGCGCTACCAACTACACAACAGAAGGTTAAAAGGGAATTAAACCTTATAGCTTTATCTACCCTTTTAACCTTCTGTTGTGTAGTTGGTAGCGCCTTGGCACAGTAATTATGTGTCCTAGGTTCAAGTCCCAGTCGGGGTAAAATATGATTCATGTTTTCACATATGGTAAGGTGCTTATTTGATTACAGAATTAAGAAGGTAAAGCTTATTTGGGCTTCTTATTCTAATGTTATTCCTTCTTATTATCCGTGTTCCTTTTCTTATTCCCACAATTCTTAGTCTTACATGGTCTATAGGGAATTATAGAATTTATGTCTCACATCTTTTTATTATTGTCCACACTATTGACATTACAGTAACACCAATTTACTTAATAAAACATTTCATATATATATATATATATATATATATATATAATATATATATAATATATATATATATATATATAATATATATATATATATATATATATATATATTTAGAAACCTATTTAAAAAGGATATTTCACTCCAGAAGCTTATTTTTTTTTTATTTGTCAATATCGGCTTTACTGAATTTTTAGTACAAATAATATGTCGAGACAACACATGCAATTTTCATATAATTTTGCCTTCCACGGACAAGGAAAACGAATGTGTCAGTGGTTGTGGTATAATATGTTAAACCATTATTTTTCCCCCTGAGGGAGAGGGAGGCTTGAGTACTTCCTCAATGTTCCCCTGCAAGTCGTAAGAGTCGACTAAATGGTGCGGAACGAGGTGACTGAGAATCCCTTCCTCTGTATTTTCTCTTTCCAAAGAGTCAGAGCAATTTTGCTTTGACTCGGCCACCTACCCGTATAATGGGAAAAATGGCTTTTGTATCTTGATAGAATTTTTTACCTTTAAAAGTGAATTAGCAATACTGTTCCGAATAAAAAAAAAAAAAAAATATATATATATATATATATATATATATATATATATATATATATATATATATATATATATATATATATATATATAATAAATAATAAGCAAAGGGTGCTTCATTTTTTTTCTATATGCGAGTAAAGCTTTCCAAAGAAATGTCTTGTTAATTCAGCGTGTTCCTTCTGCATATCCAGGCCGACATATTGCATATGATAACATCAAATAAAACCACTGAATATATGAATTTAATATCGAGAAAATCTGAACATTTAGCGAAAATAAAGAAAATAAATGCAACTTTTGACCTTATTTTCAAACCTTATAATCTCTTTTTTTCTCACTGTTATCATGATACTGCATTGTTGGCAAATGAACCTTAATACTTTATTATTATTATTATTATCATTATTATTATTATTATTATTATTATTATTATTATTATTATTATTATTATTATTATTATTATTATTATTATTATTATTTATATTATTATTATTATTATTATTGTTGTAGTTGTTGTTTTTGTTTTGTTGTTGCTGTTAGTAGTAGTTGTAGAAGTAGTAATTGTCTCTGACATAATTTAATGTGCTTTGCATTATCAATATTTTTTTTTAATACGAGCTATATATTATCCAGACTGGGTACATTTTCTAGCATTGGCCTATATTTTTAGCGGACACATCAGTATAAGGAACCTGACGACCGTAGTACTGAGGTATTTATATTTAGGGGCCTTTATCCCCCTTTATTTTATACTCTTGGGGTAATTAGTGAACACAATTCCCCTTCCCCTTTCCACTGCATTTGTAGATACATATACATGGCCCCATTGCCCCTCCCCTTCCACTGCATTTGTACATACATATACATGGCCCCATTCCACCTCCCCTTTCCACTGCATTTGTACATACATATACATGGCCCCATTACCCCTCCCCTTTCCACTGCATTTGTACATACATATACATGGCTCCATTTCCCCTCCCCTTTCCACTGCATTTGTACATACATATACATGGCCCCATTCCACCTCCCCTTTCCACTGCATTTGTACATACATATACATGGCCCCATTACCCCTCCCCTTTCCACTGCATTTGTACATACATATACATGGCTCCATTTCCCCTCCCCTTTCCACTGCATTTGTACATACATATACATGGCCCCATTTCCCCTCCCCTTTCCACTGCATTTGTACATACATATACATGGCCCCATTGCCCCTCCCCTTTCCACTGCATTTGTACATACATATACATGGCCCCATTACCCCTCCCCTTTCCACTGCATTTGTACATACATATACATGGCTCCATTTCCCCTCCCCTTTCCACTGCATTTGTACATACATATACATGGCCCCATTTCCCCTCCCTTTTCCACTGCATTTGTACATACATATACATGGCCCCATTGCCCCTCCCCTTTCCACTGCATTTGTACATACATATACATGTCCCCATTTCCCCTCCCCTTTCCACTGCATTTGTACATACATATACATGGCCCCATTGCCCCTCCCCTTTCCACTGCATTTGTACATACATATACATGGCCCCATTCCCTCTCCCCTTTCCACTGCATATGTACATACATATACACAGCCCCATTCCCCCCTTGTAAGGGGGGTGGCCGAGCCAAGAAACGCACATTTACCACGATCCATACACACCTCAACCACTCCTCCCAGCTCCTTGGGGATAAGGGGTTGCCACATCTTCCCCCCTTCCACCCTGCTTGGGTCATTCACAATGTAGGCTGACAATGATATTCTACATTGAGGTCCGACCACCGCAGCTGGTTTACCCCCAACCTTAGATATCCAGGGCACTGTTTACCCCCCCCCCATCACTTGTTTTGTCGTTTCGATAATTTATTTATTCATTTAATTAGTTATATTTGCTGATGATCTGCGGAAAACATAAAGCATCAATGCTGTGTGCCGGGACAGGGTGTGTATTTTATAAGGTACAAAACTACTAATATTTCACCATTGTTAGAGGTAGCGGAAAATTATTTCTCTCTCTCTCTCTCTCTCTCTCTCTCTCTCTCTCTCTCTCTCTCTCTCTCTCTCTCTCTCTCTCTCTCTCTCTCTCT
>JAXCGZ010000265.1:12500-27500 GCA_037179515.1 Halocaridina rubra
TTCCTGTTTATTATTTTTATTAAAATTGGCTTTTTGTATATATTCTTTGGTATCAGAGCTTTAACGTGACATATTAGAGAGAAACATATAGAATTAGAAATAGTAACTCAAAAAACTTGGAAGAGTAAATGTCGTCACAGTTTGTCGTTGTCCATTTTGGAGGTGCAACAGTCTACTAGAAATTTTTTCATTTGTATCTGTATGTCTTGTGTGCTGCCCTGTTGTTTAGTATACCCAATTCCTTAGAGTCCGTAAGCTGAGTCTCATTGTCAGGTCGACTGTCAAGTAGGAGTTTATGTCACAGTAGTGCTGGTTGTTGCTGTTGTTGATACTTTCTAGGCTGTCTGGCCAAACAGCCCCAAGTCCCCAAGGAAGGCCACTGCCGACCCCAGATATTTCCACAGAATTCTCAGGGAGTGTATATAGTGTTTTTGGTGCATTGGGTCGTAATATATGCAGTCTTCCATAATGTGTTTGACAGTATGCGGTGATGGTATATCCTGGACAGGCATCATTGACGAGGTCATCCAGCCTCTTCTGATAGATCAGAATGATTGGGTGTTGCCCACATCCCATTCTGGTCATGTGGGTTCCCTCTTCAAGGGAGGATTTGGGAGCATGGATGTCAAGAGGTTGTGCATGAAGCTATGTATTGTCACTGAGTGATTTGATGTAATGTTGATTTAACTGGGTAAAGATAAGTTTGCAGAGGCTGGTTTGGTTAGGGCGAGAGGGGAAGATATGATAGTAATTACATGTAATAATCTGTACTAGCCTGCTGGCTAGTACAGTGGTAACGCGTTGGCTTCGCATTCACGAGGTCGAAAGATCGGTTCCCGTCCAAGACCGAGAGTTTAAGCTGTTTCCTGGCAGGAACTGCTGTGGTTGGCTACCACAGGGGGGGGGGGGGGCTTGCCCCGGCTGACGAATACCCATTGTATTGTAATGGAAATAGAGGTTTATTATTATTATTATTATTATTATTATTATTATTATTATTATTATTATTATTATTATTATTATTATTATTATTATTATTATTATTATTATTATTTTTAATATTATTATTATTATTATTATTATTATTATTATTATTATTATTATTATTATTATTATTATTATTATTATTATTATTATTATTATTATTATTATTATTATTATTATTATTATTATTATTTGTGTGTGGGTGTTCTGCCATGTCATATAGTGGACGGAGTTGGCATGTGGAGGCTGCAGCATGTATTTGTGTGCCTCTCATGTCTAAATGGTCTTTGACTTTAACGACTTTGATTACTTGGTGTAAGTGGTCTGTATGTGTTCTGGTTGTGCAGCCTGCGATTATTTTTAGTGCTTTATTTACTTTGTACTGTAGAGTGTTGTGGTGCAATTTTTTAGGATAATAGCTTAATTAAGGCTTAATATTCCATTACTGAGCGTATATATTATTTGTATACGGTTATTGTAGTGGCTATATGGAGTCCAAATGTTGTTGGAAATATCAACAATAACAACTTCCACATGACAGTCAATCTGACACTGAGATTATGACAACTGACAGAGAGGAATTGGATATACTAAGCAACAGGGCAGCAAAAAAAAAAAATAAATAAAAAATAAAAAGATAACAACTTATCAATGACGCCATCTAGTGATAGCCCTTATAAATGTGGTGGGGAGGCTTGTGTAGTCCAATGGTTTCGTAATCAATGTGGTAGAAATCATTAGCTTCTGGCCTGGTAACCCATGGCAGCAATTTCAAGAATGGGAATAAGTCAATGGCAGTTAAGGTTTTGATTTTTTCTTTGGAATCAGCTCATTGATTTATGAAATAAACATGTATATGGGTCTTTGCTTTGTGAAACGACAGATGTCAGTAAGTAATTGGAATGCAATTCACCACAGGATCACAAATCAAGAACACATCATAATTTTGTATTAAAAGAAGGCAAGTGACTGCTTTTCCGTAAAAGAATCACATACATAATCACAAAAATATTTATCATATATGTTACATAACTACTTTCATGAATTACCACTTCAAGCTTGACTTATAAACATGATTAGGTTTATTAAATACCTATGCAATGTACCTCAGAGACATAAGATAGAAAGTTATCTTTGAGCCGGCTATTGCATTATCGTAAAGGATGATGATAAACTGTGACCACACATACCCTTCTAAACTAATCTGCGATTCACTATCTCTAATCCTATATGTGTTTCTTTCCTAAGGAACTCTAATATCAAAGAGGATATACATAAAGCCCATATCAGCAAAAAGTAATAAATAGGAATGTATTAAATCTATTCCATTAATTGATGTTGTTATTGTTCCTTAAGCTACCTGGATGAATAGTCCAGAAAAGACCACTGCCAATCCCAGGCTTTACCACAGGGCTGTTAGGGAGTATATGGCGTGTTGATGACGAATGTGGTTTGAAGCATTGCGGTTTTCCATAATGCGTTTTATTGTATGATGTGATGTGTTATATCCTGGACAAACATCATTGACAGAGTCGCCCAGCCTATTCTGATAGCTCAAAAGGACTGTTTTGAGCCCAAAATTGCAGTCTGACTGGTGGATTCAGTCTTCACAGGGATTGGAGGATTCAGGAGGATGGGTGTCGTAGATTCAAAGGAAGGACTAGCGAGTTAACTGGGTATGTTTTCTGAGGCTAGTTTACACCAGCTTCCGCGAGCGTAACCATACCCAGTTAACTCGCCAATCCATCCAGTGAATTAACGACATCCATCCTTTTAAATCTTACCTTCCCTGTGAAGACAATATCCACCTGGCCAGCCTGAAATTTGGGCACCTTCCAGCCCTTCTGAACTATCGAAAGAGACTGTAGACTCTTTCAGTGATGCTTGTCTAAGATGTAACACATCGCATCATGTAATGGAAGAATATACTGCTTCAAACTACTACAAGCCACATTTGCCAACAACACGCCATTTAATCCCTGAGAGCTTTATGGTAAAGCCTGGGATTGCAAGTGGCCTTCCTACGAGACTCAGGGCTACTTGGCCAGGTAATTTAAGTAACAACAGCAACAAGACCCTAAGGAAAAAAGAGGAAGAATGAAGAAAACTGTAGTCAAAAGCAAGTGACTTGCAGAACCAAAGCTTGGGAAAGAAAATCTATCAGGTACTCAACACATCAGTTGAGTTAACTTTGCAGCTGAAACAAAGTGAATTAAAAATACATGATGTTTATTTGAAGTCAGATATTCTCGAGGACAAGATTCAAGCACATACATAGCCTTAGCAACATATTACTGAATTTGCAGTATATCCAAAAAACCCTATTTTATCATAAATTTATACTTATAACACAGTACTCCACTACAAAATGTAAACTTAACATTGATACTACTTTCACTGAGGGTAATGTTTTGCAGAGGTCTAGTCTGTTACCACGTGTTTGAGTTATGGATCCTTCAGTAAGTTATGGATCCTTGCAATTCCAGATATGAAAAAGAAATTTGGGGTTGTATAAACAGCATTATATGTTCAGTTCAGAATAAGGAGGTAATTGCATAAATATGGTAATAATTAAGCACAATATTCACTAAAATAGAGTAGACAGATCCTCACCAATAGCCTTCAGACAAAAGTATGAAATACAAATATGACCATCACCTACTCCAAAGGGATATTTCATAGATTACAATCTAACACTGCCTAATGCGACGAATATAATTTTTTATGATATACGGGAGGTACCAAAATGGGGACACTTCAGCTGATGTGTTAAATAAAGACTGTCTGGAAATGTCAATAATAAAGTCTGATGCAGAATGGTGAATGTAGGCTAGATAAGGAGAGAAATTGGGAAATACATAACAATTCAATTTCAAAAAAGGAAAAAAACAAAAGTAATTCTAATTTAATCAACAGTAATAAGAGTGTTCAAAATCCACAGACGTGCAAAATATACTGCAGAAAAAGAAAGTACTACTTATATATACAATAAACAAGAAAATTAAAAGTGTATTCTTTTTCATTAAAAGTATTCCAGTGTCATCAGACTTTACTAGCACTCAATTAGGGAAAAGGGGATATCCAAGAAGACAATATCCAACAACGTAAATATACTGATTTTAAAGCTATGTGGCAAAAAGACAAAGTAAAGTTTTAAGATACTGAAGGGCACCATGATGAAAGTTCTTGTTTAAGCAGCAAACGTAGCTGTAACACAACTTGACAGATATCAGCTAAGCAGTCGGCTCTAGAAACATAACACTCGACACTCCCAGTTATTCTGGAGAGAATGCAATAAGAAGACAATATATAAACATAAAAAAAGGATGTTACAATATAGAGGACTCAGTACTCAAAAGACTTTTTAAGTTATTTTTAATAATATAAAAGGCCTAAATGAAATAATTGAATCAACTCAAACAAAGTCTTTAGGAGATTTATCAGAGGAAAATAAAAGTAGAAGAATAAGTTGTTAAGTTGGAGAGCGCATATGTATATATACTGACAATGATACCTCTGTGGAATTGAACGCAGGGATTCATACACCATTTACAGCAAGGTATATTCCATATCCATCTATCATGGAGGTGTCAGAACCAAGCCTAGTATTACAGAACATTTCCTTTTAAACTTCAATAATATTTTGAGTATTTATGGAATCAGGAGCTCATTAAACTGTGGGACCTAATTATATATCTCCATATCTTCTTAGGGAATACGCTGCGACATATTCTGTGATATTTTGTTTCATATTCGAGAAGACACTAGAATTGTGGAAATTACACAATGCTAAAAATAAGCAAGAAATGTATTCATTTTCAAAGAAGGGAACAGAGATTTGGCCCTCAACAAGAGGCCAATACTATTGTTGAAACATTTAACAGAAAACTGCAAGAAACCTCAATAATAGGTGGCAATATCTTGGACGGGATGAAAACTAATTCATATGGGTGAAAATTGAGGGTAAGAGTAAGGCATTATGTCATACTGGAATAAGGTCAGGGTCATTCTGTTTCTTGTAAATGATCTACCTGAAAGTGAGAAAGCATTTTGGAATCTATTTGCAGACAAAGTAAAACATATGAAAAAAGCAAAAGATTAATATATTGGTAAAGAACTTCAGTGGAAACAATGTTCTACAGAAGTGTTCAGATATGTGGTTAATGAAGTTCAGTACTTCGTAATGTACCAGATGATCCATGTTTAAGTATTCAGTTGCAGGATAGGAACTAGAATGAATGAGATCTAGGGGTCAATGTATCGGCAGTGTCATTTCAAGATAGGCATACGAATGGCATAGTAAGGCAACTTGTGCTCTCTTAGCAAAATAAGGTGACCCTTACATTGACAGAAAACGAAAAAAAAAATACTTGAACGTAATTACTTGACTTATGTGACAACCAAACTTGAAAATGAAGACCATTCTGGAATCTTTATTTGAAAAACATATTAACAAGCTAGAGAAGGTTTAAAGACATTTACAGAAATGGAGGCAGCTATGCAAAAGCTTGGTTAAGTACAAAGTTCAAGAACTTAGGTTTACCACTATTTTGAGACAGAAGAATATGTAAGGGATATGGTAATAGTTTTTAAATTTCTCCACAGTTTTCAAAAAGTTGATTGGTAGTGATACTTTGTTATAGATAGTTCTAAAATTATAAGTCATAATATGTAGCTCCAAACAAAACCTTTAAAGGACGTAAGACAGTAATTTTTAGTGTAATAATATATGATCATTTTAAATCGCTAAACAAGAAATTTGTAGATGCCTAATGCATTCATAGTTTTGAGAATCGGTATGGTAAGTATCACTGAATAAAAAAGAAAGAGGAGATGAAATGGAATTACAAGCATAAAGCTATTTCCAGTAATCTCCCTGTAAGTTTTGGACATTATCGAGGATTTATTGCTCCACGCTGCTAATTAGGCAGTGTTTTTTCAATTATTTCCAGGCTGCATATAACCCAATAGGCCTATTTTTCAAAGATACTCGCAATTGACACTAGATTGTGACTTAAAGTGCCCTAACTGCAATCATCATAATCTAAGTGAATATATATCGCTAAGGAAATTAATAGCAGCTTTAGGTTACCCAGTGCTAAAAAGGAACATTTACCACAATTAACTTTTATATGATAGAGTAGATACCTTTAGATCCGAGTGGTCAACCTTCGAAATTGCAGTGAGAGATGCGGGTGTTAGCGGGTGTCTTTCCTGCAAAATTCCAAACTCCAAAGTCGCACAGTAATGAGGACGTTGACGGGATATAGCTATCTCTGAAACGTGCTTGATTCCCCTGCCAACCTCCACCAAGTCCTGCAGAAATTGCGGGAACTTGCACATGGATAAGAGCTCCTGCCCTCCCAAGGACGTTACCTGCCATGGATACCAAAATATGGGGCACTTCGGGAAGTGCAGCAAGAGTAAGAAGATGGCTTCTTGTGCAGAAGTATCTTATGGTGTGGTGGTATTGTCTACGACATCCTCCCATCCCCTCCTGGCCGTGTTCACTTCTTCGTCCAGTGGGGGTGGCCCTCCCCACTATGTCTGTAGTTTACATGGATGCTCAGATGAGTGTGATTACCTAATTGATTACCTAATTGTGTTTACGGGAAAGAGCCCAAAGCTCGTATCTTCCCGTCTCCTGATCGGTTCCATTTTATACTTAGTGATACTTATCATACCTGTCCTTAAAACTATGGATTGAGATAGCATTAACTACCTCCTCGTTTAGCCAATTCCAATTATCAACTACTCTTACACTGAAAAAGTATTTCCTTACATCCTGCGAAGAAGTTTTCTTACGAAGCTTCAAACTATGACCTCTAGTTCTAGAGCCAGCCATATCAAAATATCGATCCCTATCCACTCTATCATAACCATGAAGGAATTTAAAGACTGTCACCATATCCCCCCTCACTCTTCTAGCTTCGAGTGATGGTAAGTCTAATTCCCTCAGCCTCTCATCATAACTGAGATTGCGTATTTCTGGCACCAGTTTCGTGGCATGTCTTTGAACTTTTTCAAGCTTAGCTATGTGCTTTTTCAAGTGCGGATTCCAAAAGGGGGCTGCATATTCGAGTTTTGGCCTCACATAGGTTACATAAATATTTCTGAACATTTCCTTGTCCATGTGCCTGAAGGCTACCCTTACATTTGATAAGAATGCATATGCTGCCCTTACTACGCCATTTATATGTATTTCTGGAGACAAATCTGCCAGTATGTTTACTCCTAGATCTCTCTCATTTTCTGTCTCTTGAAGTTGTACTCCAGCCACCGAGTAGTCAAGCTTGGGCCTTCTTGCATCGCCAAGGTTTGAAGGATGTAGTGGGGCACCACCTGCATTGTATGAGTGCTGCAGAGTGTTGCATTACCTTAGAAGGTGTAACGAGAGTTCAGGAGACATATTTCGAGGAATTTGCTCTGTACTTGTACTTATCTCTGACAGCTTGTTAGAGCCAGGGGCTAGTATCCATCTTTTTCCCATACTATATACCTACCACAGCCTTCCCTCACAGTGGAGGAAGTTATTTGCCCACCACGTCCTTTGACCAGGCTCTTCCCTCCCATGGAGGAGAACATTGCATGAATGCAAAAGTGGTTACGTCAGTAATTTTCGTCGTTCACCTTCACCACCATGAGATTGCCACTTACAATTATGACCGGCTCCGAGCACCACATACTCTTGGCCCCTGGATCTCGCCCTTATGGTTGTCACAACTCCAACACTGTCCCCAAACACGGGAGCAGAAGTGAAGGTGCAAATCGTAGATGTACAATGATGCACCATCCAGCCTGTCCCACCTTGGGATGCCATCGAGTGGTCTGCCAGAATGGTGGTGGTGGCTAAAATGATGGCCACCCTAGATGCAAAGTGCTTCGTCATTTTACAGCAGTACTGCAAGTGTACCTCCGATGATACACCCTTCTTTTGATAAGGAGGGTGGCTCCTGGCTATAGCCTAATCCCAGCGGTAGAGGAGAGACACTGACAGTCACCTGGTGCCTCCACAGAGCAAAACTATTGCTGTTGGGTTGTCTGATGCTCATACTGATCACTGATCATTGCCCTTTGGTGAAGCCCTAAGGGGACCGGACCCTTGCAGAAATGGTCAGCCTAATATTATTCCACTTTAAGAAGACTCTTCAGCTCAGGTCTGCTGTTAAGTACATGCCCGGCAAAAGGAATTCTGCCATAAATTTCCTCTCCAGGTACCCTGTCTTAAGGACACCCCAAATTCAGAGGACAACGACCAAGAAGATGACCTAGTACCGGCCAGGAAGACGCCATCATCATGGATGAGAATACTGTCTTGAGTGCAGCTGCAGAGGACCCCGTCTATCAACTATTCATAGCTTGAATATTAGCCTACTCCTGGTCGTTCTGGAATTCTTTCATCACAGCATTGCACCCAACTTGCATGCAGGTCACCAGTGACTAGACTCAATACTCAGGCGAGCCATACAAGCTGTGTATTGGACCGGCATGGAGGAGGACCTCCAGCATCACAGGTTTACCAGCATCTCCTGCAATATCCACTAACCCTTCCCTCTTCCCGAGGCTCCAATTACAGCCACGCCCCCTGAATACCGTTTTCAACAGATGGTGGTAGATCTCTTCCAGTTCGGGAAAAACATTTATTTGGTGTATGGAGATAGACTCATGGGTTGGCTGGAAATTGCATATTTCCCAAGTGGTAACTCCTCCATTAAAAGTATCACCAAGCTGCAAGGAGTCTTTACCTGATGGGGTTCTCAGTCCACTTATGCTCCGCACACTGCACCCAGTTTAATGGTAGAGCCAAAGTCTCCGTCAAGTCATCTAAAAGGATTCTTCGATCAAACACGGGTGCTAACGGCAACTTGGACACAGACAAGGCATCTCAGGTTTTACTCAAGTACCTAGACACACCTCAGCTAGGTGCATGCAAGCCCCGACATAGTTGGTTATGGAAGACAACTCAGAGACTGTGTACCAACAGTGAGATAAAACTAACAAGGTCAGTATGTACTGGAATCGCACTCTCCCCTTCAGTAGGAACTTCAAATGGCCCTCTCTGAGACACCCTTACGTTTCCTCCGACGAAGTCTCACACCAACTAGAGCCTCTGCCTGTAGACCTTCATGTCAGGATACATGATCTTTACTTGAAGCCGTGGGACAGAGTGGGGGTCATTATGGCAGCACATCACAAAGAAAGTATACTGTCAGGCTAGACAGAAGTGGTAGGGTATCGTTAAGTCATCGCAAACACTTGTAGCAAGTCGGGCGACTCCCCATACCACACCTCTGTTAGTTCATGCAAGCTAAACCTAGCCAAATGTCGCTAGATCACCCTTGGTCATGTGTTCACCTCTTACCCCTCACCAACAGAGTACCATATCTCAATGGCAATAGATATCCCTCCACTGGCATCGTGATTATGTATAATCTATGTGTTACTGTAATGATCATTATCATAAATATTATTATTTTTTCTTTTATATCAATGTCGTCCTTTTGATGTTGTGTATGTTTATTAAGATTGTTATATTTATATAATTATAATCTTGTGGGGGGAGAGATGTATCATGTAATTCACATATAATACGTTTTTCACATGCTTCATCACTCTTTTTGTACTGTCTTTTGTGCTAGTCACATATGACCTGTCGTGTAATAAAGTCGTAATCGATGTTCTCTGAGTTTCACTCATCCAGAGGAACCATTTTTTCATAAAGCATTCCAGCTGAATCACTCTGTGCTGCTAATTGTATTACATCAAGTACACTGCATGTATATGCTGTCACCCAAACACAAATCAAATGCGTTTAGCACTGATTGCAAAAATTCTTGATGACCAACCTGAAATGGGGTCTAAATTTCCCATCTGGTCTGGCCCTATTACTAGCTCAGCTTTTACCGCCTCATAGAGAAATTTTAAAAATTCAAGTACAGAACTTCAGTAAAATGGAAATCATGTAAAAGTATAACCAATATCAGTAGAAAACTGTTCATTTCTTAAATTACATCATAATCATGCAATCATTTACGAAATTTATTTAAAAAAAGGATGAGATATATCAATATACTATTTGGTACAATATTTAAATATATGTGATAGTATAAATAATCTAACAAGGCTGTTCCTAGCCCAGATGTCTTATAACTTATCAAAATTCAAGTAAGTAATCTGTAGATGTCTTACCTTATTTATTTAGAATATGAGTTAACTAGGTGTGTGGATGGTCTGAGTAGAAGGAACTTTGTAGTTGTGTTGGGTGGCTTGAATGCCAGAGTGGGTGATGGAGAGGTAGAAGGTGTTGTAGGAAAGTATGGGGTACCAGGTGGGAATGAGTGTGGCGAGAGACTGTTAGATATGTGTGTGGAGCAAGAGTTGCTGATAGGTAATAGTTTTATCAAAAAGTTAATAAATAAGTATACATGGAAGAGAGTGGCAAATGGAAGAGTGAAAGAAAGAGCATTGATGGATTATGTGTTGGTAGCAAAGAGCATGATTGATAGAGTGAAAGATGTGCATGCATTTAGGGGTGTGGCTACTGGGATGTCGGATCATTATTTGGTTGAAGCAAAAGTGGTAGTAGCAAAAGAGTAGGGAAATAGAGTGGGGGGATGTAGAAGGGAAATGGTAAAGATGGAAGAGTTGAAAAAGCCAGAGAAGAGACAGGAATATCAGGACAGGTTGAAAGTGGCATATGTGACAGGGTGAAAGAAAGAGAATTTGGGGAGTTAGAGGAGGAATGGGGGTTGATGGAAGAATGTTTTGTGGGACATACAAGTGACGTGTGTGGAAAGAGGTTTGCTGGAGGTGGCATGAGTAGGGGCAGCGAGTGGTGGAATGAAGGGGTGAATATGAAGATGGAAGAGAAAAAGAGGGTTTTTGAGGAATGGCTGCAGTGTAACAGTAGGGAGAAGTATGAGAGATATAGGGAGAAAAATGTGGAAACCAAGTGGAAGGTAGAGGAAGTGAAGAGGTTGGCAAATGATAGGTGGGGACAGGATTTTAGTAGGTCATATGAGGAGAATAAAAAGAAGTTTTGAAAAGAAGTGAAGAGAGTAAGGAAGGATGGATCGAGGATGGAAGAGACAGTGAAAGCTGTGATTGGACAGCTGTTAAGAGGCAACAATGCAAGGAAAAGGTGGGCAGAATATTTTGAGTGCTTACTGAATGTTGAGGAAGATAGAGAGGAAGCTATAGTGGCAAAGGGGGGTGTTTAAGTGTCAGTAATGGGAGATGAAAATGAGAGAGAGAGATTACAAGAGAGGAGGTGAAAAGGGCATTGTATGAAGCAAAAGCAGGTAAAGCACCTGGAATGGATGGTGTGAGAGCGGAGATGTTGAAAGAAAGGTATGTGACTGCATTGGAATGGTTGAAGAGAGTGTTTAATATATGCTTTATGTTGTCAATGGTGCCAGTGGAATGGGTGATTGCTTGTATAGTGCCCCTATACAAAGGTAAGGGAGATGTGTATGAATGCAGCAATTTTAGGGGTATAAGTTTGTTGAATGTAGTAGGAAAAGTGTATGGTAGGATACTAATTAATAGGATTAGGGATAAGACAGAAAATGTGAGTGCGGAAGTGCAGAGTGGTTTTAGGAGAGTTAGAGGTTGTATAGATCAGACTTTTATAGTTAGGCAGTTATGTGAGAAATATTTTGCAAAGGGTAAGGATGTGTATTTTACATTTTTGGATCTGGAGAAAGCGTATGATAGAGTTGATAGAAGGGCAATGTGAAATGTTTTGAGGTTATATGGAATTGATGTTAAACTGTTGCATGCAGTGAAGAGTTTGTATGAGGGCGGTAGAGCTTGTGTTAGGGTAGGGAATGAAGTGAGTGAGTGGTTTCCAGTGAGTGTAGGACTGAGACAGGGATGTGTGAAGTCACCATGGCTGTTCAATTTGTATATTGATGGAGTCGTAAGAGAGGTGAATGAGCGAGTGTGTGGTCGAGGTTTGAGAATGGTAGATGGGGATGATAACGAGTGGGAGCTGAATCAGTTGCTGTTTGCAGATGATACTGTGATGGTAGCAGATTCAAAGAAGAAACTATGTCAGTTAGTGTCAGAATTTGGAATGGTGTGTAAGAGAAGGAAGTTACTAGTGAATGTCGGAAGGAGTAAGGTTATGAGGTGTACAAGAAATGAGGATGGTGCTGGATTGAATGTTATGTTGAATGGAGAGACACTTGAGGAAGTTGATCAGTTTAAGTATTTAGGCTCGATTATAGCTGCAAATGGTGGAATGGAAGCAGATGTGTGTCACAGAGTGAATGAAGGATGTAAAGTGTTGGGTGCGTTGAAAGGAGTGATGAAGAATAGAAGGTTGGAAATGAATGTTATGAAAGTTTTATATGAGAAAGTGGTTGTGCCAACTGTAATGTATGGATCAGAGTTATGGGGTAAGAAAAAAGTGAGATTTGGAAACTAAATGTGTTTGAGATGAAATGCCTGAGGAGTATGATTGGTGTATCTTAGTTGGATAGGGTTAGGAATGAAGTGGTGAGAGTAAGAATGGGTGTGAGGAGAGAATTTGTAGGCAGAGTAGATATGAATGTTCTGAGATGGTTTGGCCATGTGGAAAGGATGGATGATGAAAGACTGCTGAAAAAGATGATGCATGCGAGAGTTGATGGGTTAAATGCTAGAGGGAGGCCTAGGTTTGGGTGGATGGATGGAGTAAGGAGAGCCCTGAATGATATGAGAATGGATGTGAGGGAAGCATGTGAGTGTGCTAGGAGTAGGAATGAGTGGCGAGCGATTGTGATGCAGTTTTGATGGGCATCTCCTGCTACCACGGGGCTGCATCTTGCAGAGGTAGCCCTGTGGTAGGGTCAGTAGGGGAGTTGGCATTTATGAAGCAACACAGGCTGTGAAAGAGCAAGGAGGATGGGCTGTGGCACTCTAGCAGTGCCATCTGAACGGTCGCTAGCTCCCTCGTCATTGCCCATAGAGCAAAGTAATGCCCTTATTGTTTCTTTTTTTGATGTCGGCTACCCCCCAATTAAAGGGGGAGACAGCCAAGGTAGATAGATAGATAGATAAATATAATCTAATTCAAGGAAGTAAAATAACAGACAACCATGTGGCCCCAAATTCAAATTTTATTTGTGGTTCGTACAGCTTTTCTTCATTAGAAGCATTTAGAGAAGAGAGGGTAGTGTCTTCATTAGTGTGGTAGCTAACTCAGCAGGCTTAATGTGTACACTGATATACTGATGGCATTTAAGTTGGAATAGCATATTCACTAACACGAGCTAAGATAAGGGAAAACTTGCTTGTGTTGGAACTCTAAACATTAGCGTGCTGTTTTCAAAGATATGCCAAAATATCTGTATCCCCCTTTCACTTATGACTGCATGCTATTACCATATTGTTTTCTGAAGCTTTCTTATGAATCCTTGTACACTAGTTTGGCCCCTGCAAGCTAGGCCCAGGATTTGAATTTCTTGCTGTCAGGCATAGGAAACTACCTTTCTGATTTATTTCCATCTACAAAAGTACAATAATGCCTCCAACCTCAGCCATCACAATCACATTAAGTCTAACAATGACTCCTGACCACGTGCAATGTAAAACTTATTCCTTCTAAATCCTCTCATATATGGGTCCTTTGTGAATAGTTCTAGTAACATTATGGCAAATTAACAAAGATATTTTTAGGGAATTCAAAGAATGATGATTAATATGAATAACACTGAGCCCTAGATAGAATGTCACTGGCAGAAAAAACAGAAGGAGCAGACAATTCTACCTTTATTGGGCAGCTAAATTTCTCTCTCTGTATTGGAAAGCCAAAGTTTATAAATCTCTTGTAACTGCAAATATACTGCACACCTTTAATGGCAAAGTCTAAAATATTTTATAGCAAATTTAATACTCATGCAAAGAGAAGCTATTCAATAAACATAATATTACTTCTTGAGGGGTCATATTGAGTTTTAAATATCTATATAATGAAAAAAATTCTTTAGTTAGTATGTGTGAAAAATCTCCCCAACAGCTACGTACTGTCCATGAAATGTAGGAGTTACAGCTCCCTTCGTATGGAATTCCACACGGGCCAATTCTTTCATATCTTTGGCATTTAAAACCAAAAGAGCCACATATAGAGGATTTGCTTTGTTCAGTAATGTAGACAGAATCACTCCATCATCTTCTTCAACAGCTCCTGGGGCTGCTACAAAGATGGGTTCAGCAATTGTGAACTCATTTTCAGTGAAAACAGAAGCCTGTCCTGTTTTGACGTCCACTTTCACAATACGTTCAAAGATCAAATCATTGCCCTTGGTGCTTGCTCCATATGCATATCGATAACTCTTTCCATTTCTCTTGTAGTTAATTCTAGGCACTTCAAAAAACTCAGGATATAGAATCTGGGTTGTGCAGTGAACAGATCCATCACTTTGCTTCACAGCTGTGCATGAAGTATCTGTTCTCTTGATAAAATTGTGGCCTACTGATGCCTGAATCACTCCATCTAAGGGTAGTATGTATCGTCTCATATTTGTGTTAAAAAGCACTCTAGTACTGTCATTGGGCAGTTTTTTCAAATTATTAACATAAAACATGTTTAATGATTCACCATCCTCCGTGCCACAGAGATCCATGATCAACTGTCCATTTTCCTCAAACATATTGATGTGGTGAAAAGCAACAAAGGAATCTGCAGTGTAACGTGTTGGGATGAGTTTTCCAGTGGCTCTACTGATCACCCTAAAGTGGGTTTTCTCTCCAGGCAACCATTCAAGAGCATTCGATGGAGGCTTGTTGGACAGCACCGTCCCCCTCACAATCTTGCTTACTCGGAACACCAATGGTTGTTCAATCAAAACCCAGTAGTTCTCACTTATGCCAAAACTATGAAAATAAGAAGGGCTCATTCTTCGCAGACATGGTACAGTAGCCACAACTTTTGCATTTTCAATCTTTCCCATTGGCATCTCTATGACGTTATAACAAGGGCCAGAGATGTTGGTAATAGATGACCCCATGTTATATATATTACCACCGTTT
>JAXCGZ010000265.1:37500-40000 GCA_037179515.1 Halocaridina rubra
TAACTGCAAATGGTGGAGTGGAAGCAGATGTGTGTCACAGAGTGAATGAAGGATGTAAAGTGTTGGGTGCATTGAAAGTAGTGATGAAGAATTGAAGGTTGGAAATGAATGTTAAGAAAGCTTTGTATGAGAAAGTGGTTGTGCCAACTGTGATGTATGGATCAGAGTTATGGGGTATGAAAGTAAGTGAGAGACGGAAACTAAATGTGGTTGAGATGAAATGCCTGAGTATGATTGGTGTATCTCGATTGGATAGGGTTAGGAATGAAGTGGTGAGAGCAAGAATGGGTGTGAGGAGAGAAATTGCAGCCAGAGTAGATATGAATGTTCTGAGCTGGTTTGGCCATGTGGAAAGGATGGATGATGAAAGGTTGCTGAAAAAGGTGATGAATGCGAGAGTTGATGGGAGAAATACTAGAGGGAGGCCTGGGTTTGGATGGATGGGTGGAGTAAGGAGAGCCCTGAATGATAGGAGGATGGATGTGAGGGAAGCAAGCGAGCGTGCTAGGAATAGGAATGAGTGGCGAGCGATTGTGATGCAGCTCTGATGGGCATCTGCTGTTGCCACGGGGCTGCATCTTACAGATGTAACCCTGTGGTAGGGACAGTAGGAGGAGTTGGCAGTTGTGAAGCGACACAGGTTGTGGAAGAGCCGGGAGGATGAGCTGTGGCACTCCAGCAGTGCCATCCGAACGGTCGCTAGCTCCCTCGTCATTGCCCATAAAGCAAAGTAATCCCCCTATTTGTTTTCCTTTCTTTATGTCGGCTACCCCCCAATTAAAGGGGGAAACAGCCACGGTAGATATATATATATATATATATATATATATATATATATATATATATATATATATATATATATATATATATATATATATATATATATATATATATATATATATATATATATATATATATATATATATATATATATATATATATATATATATATATATATATATATATATATATATATATATATATATATATATATATATATATATATATATATATATATATATATATATATATATATATATATATATATATATATATATATATATATATATATGTATATGCGTATATATATATATATATATATATATATATATATATATATATATATATATATATATATATATATATATATATATATATATATATATATATATATATATATATATATATATATATATATATATATATATATATATATATATATATATATATATATATATATATATATATATATATATATATATATATATATATATATATATATATATATATATATATATATATATATATATATATATATATATATATATATATATATATATATATATATATATATATATATATATATATATATATATATATATATATATATATATATATATATATATATATATATATATATATATATATATATATATATATATATATATATATATATATATATATATATATATATATATATATACACATATATACATATATATATATATATATATATATATATATATATATATATATATATATATATATATATATATATATATATATATATATATATATATATATATATATATATATATATATATATATATATATATATATATATATATATATATATATATGTATATATATATATATATATATATATATATATATATATATATATATATATATATATATATATATATATATATATATATATATATATATATATATATATATATATATATATATATATATATATATATATATATATATATATATATATATATATATATATATATATATATATATATATATATATATATATATATATATATATATATATATATATATATATATATATATATATATATATATATATATATATATATATATATATATATATATATATATATATATATATATATATATATATATATATATATATATATATATATATATATATATATATATATATATATATATATATATATATATATATATATATATATATATATGTATATATGTGTATATATATATATATATATATATATATATATATATATATATATATATATATATATATATATATATATATATATATATATATATATATATATATATATATATATATATATATATATATATATATATATATATATATATATATATATATATATATATATATATATATATATATATATATATATATATATATATATATATATATATATATATATATATATATATATATATATATATATATATATATATATATATATATATATATATATATATATATATATATATATATATATATATATATATATATATATATATATATATATATATATATATATATATATATATATATATATATATATATATATATATATATATATATTTATATATATATATATATATATATATATATATATATATATATATATATATATATATATATATATATATATATACGCATATACATATATATATATAT
>JAXCGZ010000265.1:47500-57500 GCA_037179515.1 Halocaridina rubra
AAGTAATATGAGGGCATTAAATATCCACAATCAAATGAGTGAAATTAAAGCTTTTCATACACCAATATCAATAAAAATTGCATACTTACTTGCTTGCAATCTCGGAGCCATATGCAATGGGCATAGTCGTCTGACATGATTTTTAATATGAGTGTATAAAGACAGGAGACAATCAGACAATGCTCTCAGGTGCACTAAGGAAGATCAGGGCATGCAGGCTTGCTTTGCACGAGTGCACTTCATTTTGGATAACGAGCATCTTAGAGTACGAGATAAAGATAGAAAGAGTATACACAAGTAGGTACATATTTTTTTTTATTTTATTTAAGTGCTTCAAGAGCAGTCTTTTATTTTCGTCTTCATCTTTCCTTGTTCCCTTATCTTCACAGAATAAATATTAGCTATTGAATGAATACTCTCATAGGCATCGAGGTATAAGCGTATATTTCTTGAGGAATACAAAATAAATATGCATTTACAATGCTTGTCAAAGAGGGGTCGACGCTTACTATTAGTTTTTTTTATGCCCACAAACTGTGAATGATATACATTAGTAAAAATAACAGATAATTAAATAAAAAAAAGAAAAAAAAATCACGCTTATGCAATAAGTAATGTTATGCTCCTAAGGGATAGTACTACACTCTCCTTATCCCCAAGAGAATTTTGAGAAGATATACTTTATGAAACACTATCAATCAAATTGTGATCCCTTAAACAAAGCCTGAACTACCAAAGATGGCCAGCAAATACCTGATTGAAGAAGTAAAATGAAAAATAAATAGATAAGAGGAAACAATGCGAATTATTCTGATTAAGTACTCGATATTGTACACAACACTTTATATAAGTTAGTGCCAGATAATAAGGAGGTTTAAATTTCAACGAGAGATAATGTAAAGCTCTTTATCCCATCATCAATCATAGTATCAGATATCGCCACATTATCTCCGGACCTCCCTCTTTAAGTGTTACATGACAAAATTTTGCCTTTAGATATATGATTCACGAAAGGTTAATTACTCAAAGTTAATTTTAATAACGGTAAACATCAAAGATAAAAATTGGTCAGAGCAAGACAGACCTCACAATACTGTAGAAAATATTAACGAAACAGTGCTTAACTTTCTAAATAAGAAAAAAAAACAAAGTACATGACTGCTTCACGGAACTAATTATGATTTACAGAATTGAATCCTAAAGCATCAATAGGCGAGCCGAGAACGTCACTAATGCAGCAGAAATGTGAATCAAAGATATAATGTGAAGATTATCGTATTTTAAAAGAATAATGAACAAAGAGGCCGTAAACAGAGCAGGACTGAGAAGAAGTCTTGAATATCATAAAGAAATGAAAAACAAAGCTCTTCGGGCATGTTATCAGAAGACAAAGAATGGAGGACTTCTAACAACAGGAAAAAATATAGAAAGCAGATATAGACAGAGGCCGAAAATATGGAGAGCCTTGTCACTTGTGCTGACATAGACTCGCACAGGGAATTGTAGAGAGCTCCATTGCGTTCCCAGACTTACTAGCAGTAACCACTGCCTAGCTCCCATGGTGAAATTCGATTCCAAAAATTGTCGTGTTTTCCGGTCTTCTTTATTGGCAGTAGTAATAAAAAATCGTCTAAACTATTGTACGGGTCTATGATTCAGGATCAGTGCCCGAGCTTTTTCCCGTCCTAAAAAATGGTCTGCACTTTTTCAGTTGCTTGATGCTTCTTGATGCTGCTTGAAGATGTGAAAAACTATCGTCCCATTTCCCTGCTACACTTTTCTCTCTAAAATATTAGAAAAAAATGTTGCATGCCAACTTATGTCCTATTTAGAGTCAAATAGATTAGTAGCTATTAACCAACATGGTTTCAGACCGAAATTCTCGACGGAAGCTTCGCTACTCAAAGTTACTAATAGCAGCTATAATAAAAAAGATATGAAAAAAATATTTTTGCTTGTATTATTAGACGTATCAAAAGCCTTCGACAGTGTAAACCATGAAATGCTTATTAGTAAATGTACTAACCTATATATTGACCCTAGCTGGCTTAGAGAGTATCTATCTAATAGCAAACAGTGTATCCGTCTTAACAGCATTATCTCTATGCCAAAAAATGTATCATTTGGTGTTCCACAGGGATCAATACTTGGTCGAATCCTCTTCTCCATTTACGTAAATGATTTATCTTCTTTCATTTCTGACTGTCTAGTTGTACAATATGCAGATGACACTCATCTACTCCTTAGTGGTGATATTAATATTCTCCCAGAGCAAACCTTAAAAGCAGAAAAAACACTGTCAAAAATTAAAACCTATTTTCAAGAAATTGGGCTGTTAATTAACGAAAGTAAAAACAATGCATGTTTATTGGCTCAAGGTTCCATGTAGTACCAATTCCAGAAAACACAACAATTAATTTTTGCGGCAATATCATTACACCTAGCAAAACAGTAAAAAATCTAGGAATTCACTTTGATTACTACATGTTGTTTGATTTCCATATAGATAAAGTATGCAGCAAGATTACAGGAACATGAATGTACTTATCACGCATAAAAGACAATTTTGTGACTACCACTCGAATAACTGTTGATAAATGTGTAGCCCTAAGTCACATTAATTACTGCACAACTGTTTGGGGAGCTACCACTAAGACTCAGATAAACAGAATACAGAAACTTATTAATTTTGCAGCTCGAGTTGCCCTGGGAGGAATAAGAAAATATGACCACATCACACCAGCTCTCAAAAAACTTGGGTGGCTGCGGGCAGAAGACATGGTCGCCTATGCTGTTAATGTTTTTGTATACAAAATTTTGAACCATCATTATCCTAGCTGGCTATTTAATATAAAAGCAGTCAGGGATATAAGGGAAACCAGCAGAAGGCAGAGTAGTGAGCTCTTTATTCAGAGAAAAAACACAGAAGCAGGTTCAAAGATGATGAATATTAAAGGGCCAACACTCTGGAACAATATTCCAGAGCACCTTAAAAATACATCCTCCTTCGCAGCTTTCAAAGGCAAGCTATATAGTTTTCTTTTGGTTCAAATAATTGCTGCTCACACATTAATTATATTTAATGATTTAATGCAATTTCCCTTAACACTAACCTCTCTACATGTAAAATGATATCGCCTTTTCTGTTCTCTAAGTTAGGAACTAATTATTCTTATTGTAAGGAATACAAATATGGTGATGATGCCAATAATAACGATCCTGTATCGCTTCTAGTAAAGCTATATTTGCTTAAACTGTATGTACTACTCTCTTACGTATTAGTTCAATTACAAGTCTACTTATAAGTTACTCTTAAATTCCATAAGAATAGCCATTGTACAAAAATGGAAATAAATGTTTGTTTGTTTTGTTTGTATGTCTACTATGGTCGCCTAAGCTGAGACTGATCACGCCAAGTGGAGGGACAAGCAAGCTTTTTGAGTCACAAGAACTGGAGGTGCAAGCAAGCCAGCCATTACAGCCTGTGGTGACGACGGCCCTACAAGATCTCCATTCCAACCACAGAGATAGTTAAAAGTACATTTTACTTACACAGGCACCGTCACACAGAATGCATGCTAGGTATAAACACGTTAAGCTGAGTGGGTTAGTGACAGCCCAGTCTGTCATCTACCCTCTAAGCTAGTGTTTCTCAACCTTTTTCAAATCAGGGCGCACTTGCAGAGTAATTAAAACTCTTAGGCGCAGTTAATATATCAATAAGATTAATATATCCCTAAATTGCAAAACAGTGAAATTTAAAAAAAGGTTCTTGAAATAAGCATGTACTTTTAAGACATTAGAATATATTTTATCAAAGTATGCTTGTGTGAGACCTGTGCTTGATGTGCTATGGCAATTTTTTTTTTTAATATTAGGCCTTACATGTGATAAGCATGCTCTCATTTCCTCATCAGTATCTCTAATATTTGATCTATTTTTACATTTAATGTTGGTATATTCAGAAAATTCTAATTCACAGAGGTATGATGTGGAGAAGTGCAATAACACATTCAATGCTTTACCAGCTATTGAAGTAATTTCTTTGATGGAAATCCAAAATTGCTGAATGGGCATCTCTTTTATTCGATTTTTAAGATGTCCCTCGCGGCACTTAGGTCAAAGGATTATCGCGGATTAATGTACTCAGATGTCATTATAGTTGCTTTTCACATGCTTTAGGATGGGTTGGTCTAAAATTTTATATCAACCATGCACGAGAGAGAGAGAAAGAAAGAGAGAGAGAGAGAGAGAGAGAGAGAGAGAGAGAGAGAGAGAGAGAGAGAGAGAGAGAAGAGAGAGAGAGAGAGAGAGAGAGAGAGAGAGAGAGAGAGAGAGAGAGAGATAAAACTGATTTAAATCCCCTAAAGAAGGGAAAAAGGAAAGAATTATCCATTCCTTTTTAAAGATTAAGGAAATGAGCATTCAGTTTAAAATATCAAACAACATAGACTTGACTCGGACATGGGAGCCACGTGCTTATCCATTTTTTTTTAAGAATACAGATTTTTTCATATAAAAAAATCAGAAATTACTTTTTCATTACTTTGGGGCTCACCTGGCTACCTTTCAGGGCGCACCAGTGCGCCTGGGCGCACTGGTTAAGAAACGCCACTCTAAGCCTTTACCGGGCCTCTCTGGTCCTCCTGCTGTTGAGGGAAACTTGAGGATGAGCTGTTCTTCTGAAGGATGGACAATCCGTAAAGAAGAGACCCAAAATTACCTAGGACAGTGCTTAGGAGAGCTCCAGTTCTCATGCGACTCGAGCTATAAGAGCTACTGCAGTCCCAGGCCCTAATTTGCTACCATTGGTATCTCCACTTCTAAATTTAAGGCTTATACCTCAGACCTTTTGAAGGCGTATTAGCTCTATAAAGTTAAAAGCAATGCCCACCGAGATTGGATATGCGAATAGACTCAATCTGCAGAAGGAATTTATCATTTATTCATCAATCAGATACGCTGCTTATAAAGTCAGGATTTATTCTTGACTGAGCATAATCCAGTTCAAAAAATAGATCATTACACTGAACTTACCACTTGCCTTGAATACTCGCCTTCTCCTCAAGGTTCAAGGAAGGCTTGCCACTGCTGCCAGTTGCTACACTACAAAAGGTGAGGGCAAGTCACTACCCAGAAGACAGATGATACTCCACATTGTTGGAGCTCCCCCTTCGGAGATTAAACTGGGCATCTGGGGAATATCAAGCTAAGGAACTACAACTCATTTGCTTTAAGGTGTTTCATATGCCAATGATTATGACACCTCAACACTACTTCTTCCACCCTTCGAGGTACTCTTTGTGCAGTAAGGGGCTTGGCACTGAACAAGGAAGAAATTTCTGTCCACTGCCAAAATTGCCATGGCAGCCATAAAGTATAGAAATCTTGGCATCCAGAAAAGCAAAAAAGAATTACTGCCAGAATTTCACCCTCTTTTAGTGCTCGACACTGCTTCTCCACCCCCTCACGGATTGTAGTTGCTTCTTTCCATGCCCAATAGTTGTGTTTCCTTATCCCTATATCTGTACAACTGAGATTCCTGGTCAGCCCCAACTTAGACTCCTGCTTCTACTCAGACTTCTGCCCCTGCCCTAATCCCAGCCTCTTATGCTAGTCCCAAAAATCTCCTTCCCTCCAAGCGTGATCCAAGACAGAAAACACTTCCCAGCTTTTGAAAACCCCCACCCTCATAAACCCTTGCAGCCCCTCCCACAGCAAAAGCCCTAGCCTCTCAGATTCCACTTAGTCACAAGCCAGTTACAACATCAGCATAACCTCCATGAGGTCTCCATTTCTTCCTTCCCCTCTACCTAGGTAGCTTACCATGCCAGACTTCCAGATCATGCACTAGAATGTGAACGGCTTTGGAAAAACCTCCAACCCCTCAGCTACTTTGCTAGGATAGAGCACATGAGCGTCACAATAATCTACAAAATCCTATGCACAGCTGCCAAATGTGGTTTCAAGGTTTTCTTTTTTACCATTGGATCCCAGGGTTTAGATTGAGGCAGTGTTATTTCTTTAAAAACTATATCATTGGCAAATAAGTTAATCAGAAAATACTCTGAGAAGAACTTCAATTCCAAGCTTTGCACATCAAAATACAAAGTAGGGCCATCACCTTATATAGGAGCAGGTCGACAAATTATGCATCAACTTGATAAATGTGTAGACATTTCCTTTTTCGGTAATAGCCAACCTACACATGACAAAGGAGGAATACTTGACACCTCCAACTCCTTCAAGCAGGATGATTCGTGGAGAATACACCCAACATTTTAAGTGTTCATTAAAGACTACACCTTATGATTAATAACCCCAATAAATTTGAGTTACCAGCCCATTTTCCTAGACGGAATTTCAACAATGCCGACAGGGGTCACCTTTGAAAGACTCACACTCATGTGATACTCAGCCTACAACTCTCTTTAAGACACTTATAATGAAAAGGCAGACTTGGTCAGTACCATTCAAGCAGTGACCAAGCCCTCAATCCCACAGACAAGGACAGATCAATTACCATGACAGGTGGTACTTCTTTGACAGTGTCAAGGAATTGAACAACCGACTTAACATCACCAGAGGATACATCAGGAGCTGTCTCACTGAACAGCCTTACAAATTTCTTCAAGCTGTGGAAGATTATGTTCACACAGATATCAAGAAAATAATAAAAGATGAATGCCTTGACTGCAGCTCCACACACACACAACTGTGTACAAGATGTGGAGAAAGATAAATTATTTCAAAGAGAATAGCACCAAGGATCATCCCATGCAATCCTCGTATTAAAGTGGAGATGTTCTACATCAGTTTCACTGATAGAGCCAATTTTGAGCAACTTCTTATCACAGTAAGGAGAAAACTCTAACAAATTAATATCGGAAGATGGGAAAGGATAGAAACTTGTTAAGACCAAGACCTTCCTTTCACCCTCACCTAGATGAGAAGAGAAAATAATAACTCCAAGATGACTACCCAAGAGCTAGACAGGATTACTTACAATATGATCCAGAATCTTAAACCCAGGGAATGCAGACCACTCTTCTTTATAATTTCTCTTTGGGGAACACATTCCGGCCTTCAGCTTGGGACAGGGCTGGCATACAGTTCATTTATAAACCTATGGAACCAAAGAATGCGCAATTTATCCCAGTCCTTAGCTGCCAATGTAAGATAGCAGAGACCACGTTGTTAAACAGACTGTGCTGCAGGTTCCCTCCAATCCACAAAGAAAAATTCTATTATACCAGCCCAGTGTAAGAACCTCTGAATACATTGTCAGTGTCAAGGTGTTACTGCCTTCAATGACTTTGGAAAGGCATTTGAATTAGATAACATTCCTTTTATCCTATCTTCTCTGGTAAATAAGCAAGTCGAAGGAAATCTATATAGCTGGATTAAGCAGAGCCTGCAAGGCCGCTATATCTGTGTCAAGTTGCATGGGCTCCACGCAGCCCATGCATGAGATTGCATCCATGAGATTGCATCCATGAGATTGCATCCTTAGCTCCTTCCTTTTCAACTACTTAATGAAAAAATAATGTAAATGTCTCTACCAGCCAGAACACAATTGTTCTTATACATAAATGACGTTTCTCACATAGCTAGAGGTCACGATGCCATATGATTAGCACAGAAGAGCCTTAAAGCAAGGAGCGTCAATGAGATTAGGGCTAAAATTCAAATTAAAAAAAATCCATCAAAGCCCCTGCCATCTGCTTACCAATACCAGGAACCAACCTGGTTACCAACAAAATCTCCTTAGAACGGGTTATTTAGCACAAGTACCCAAGTTGTTTACATAGACAGTAAACTATCCTTCAAATTCAGTATCTACACGACAGGTGCAAACTGCTCCCTTTATCAAGGAAGGACACAAAGAATCCTGGAGACTGTCAAGACTCCTGCTCTTACCCCCAGGCTTAGCTAGTGGTCATCACCAACGTCTTGGCCTACTACAATCGCTGCTCCTTCCTTCAGACTGAGCTAGCAGTCATTACCAAAGCCTTGGTCTACTATAATCACTACAAGTGTAAAATTTTCTCTTCTTAATTGACTCAGTGTCAGCTCTACAGACCCTTCATAACACCACGAGCAGGGACAGCAAGATTTATCATGGAATTCCTCTCTCACTGCTACACAGCTTCCACTTTAGTGAAATCTATCAATTCCACCATCCAGAAAAAGAAGCCATTCGAGCAGCAAAGTAAGCATACCACAGAATTAAACCTCTTCATCCTATCCGGTACCAAATAAAAGCTGGTCTTGACATAATCTGCTAGAGTAGTCGCCGTGGCACAAGCGGTAGCGTCCGCGACTCTGAGGCGTCAGGTTGAGGGTTAGCGCCCCGTCACGGTCTGAGGTTAGCAAGGGCATGCACTCAGGGTAACGATTACATCTGCCAAAACAAGTCCTTCGCAAGAAGGCAACCGTCCTAGCCCTTGGTAGAAAAGGGAGTCCATGACGTATATCCGGAACAACAACAACAACAACAACAACTTGACATAACCTGCTAGAATTTACTCTATATAAGTCTTGTGCATTGAAATCAGAACTCAAATTACACTTTTACGACCCTAGTAGAAATATAATTAACAGTTCTCTGTTGTGCCACGAAAAAGGTACATCACATTTGCAGCTATGATGGTTGCATTAGCTTTTTAATTATAAGAGTATCACTTTGAGGGACAGTTGTATATTTTATGCATCTCATATCATGCTACCCTTAAGCGAATTCTTGTTTTTGTTATTATTTGTTGCACAGGTAACTTGAAGCAAAAGGTAGAGGGATTCTTAGGCCAAGCTTCCCAATTATGGGATATGATATACTTTCTTGTAACCATAATTTCTGTATAGAATGTTCTTTTAAAAGAAAATTCATTCTTGAATCAAATTTCATTTCTAGGAATTAATCTTGGTCAGTGTTTGGGATAATATCTGGTTCTATTTTTAATGGATTTCTCACAAGTGATAGATTTATTACTTTAAGATCATGAAAGAACCTGGGAAATTCATGATCCAATTTGGTGGGTGACTGATTATTTCATTTTGGAGGCAAGACTCTATTTATTCTTCTACTTCCTCAGCAACTTCAGAAACTTCTCAATCATAGTGAAATTACCTGAGCTATCTTTCCTCAGCCAGTTCTAGGTCTTAAAGACAAGAGCACGCAATGAGTAAAAAATGCGATTCACACTTGAATTTACCCCGAAAATTAAGTTTGTTAAACTGGTCAAATGTATCAAATAAGTATGCTAGACGTGGTTACCAATGCTGGTCACTGAAGATAATAGGCCCCTTGTCTTATAGAGCCCAAAACATCTTTAGCTCCTGTCTAAATTCGAATTTTAGTATAGAATATGAGGACTTAATGCTATGCATTTAAATTATTACACATCTCTTTGAAAAGACATGTGGTGACATATAGAGCAATCACTCTAACTCTAGCCACAAACACTGACTTTGAGCCTAGCATGGCAGGTGCTCCATCAATATACACTGCACACAAAATCACCCATAATAGTCCTACCTTGCTGAAATAATCAGTTACCTTTTCCATTGTATCTTCACCTTTGGTAGTAATTCCATTAGATAAATTCTTATTAAATCTACCATCATGAGCACATATAGCAAATACAAAGAGTTTTGAACAAGATTAAACATCAGATGACTCGTCTAACTGCAGGGTTAGTAACCCAGCAACGTTTCTCTTACTGACCACTTGTACTTTGATATCTATGGACATTTCTGCAATGCGTCGTGATCCTATGTTGTCAAGGGAGGAGGGTATTTACTGAAATTTTTTTTCTCACTGTCACCCCCAAGAACAAAGTTACCCATCTTTAAAGCATAAGGATTTATGTGGTTTCGCCATTTGTATGTGTTTTATCTGTTTATCTATTTCAAGTGATACCTTATATGGAGCCTTGAGTATACAGCAACTCTGCGTTTTACTTGACCCACCTAAATTCATTTTCAGGCTCTTCGAACTTCA
>JAXCGZ010000265.1:67500-70000 GCA_037179515.1 Halocaridina rubra
GAAAGTTAAAAGGAATGAGACCTTATAGCTAATATCTGCTATATGGGAATGAACGCATACTATATGAATGCCACAATGTTGATATTGCAGATTCCCCAACCTCAATTCTGGCTTCATTTTCATTTATAATTACTAAGCCAAGGCGCTACCAACTACACCACAAAAGGTTAAATGGAATCAAACCTTATAGATTAAATCTGCTATATAGGAATAAACGCATTCTATCTGAATGCCACTATTTTCATATTACAGATTCCCCAACCTCACTCGTGGCTTCATTTTCGCCTTTAAATCAACTCCCAATCTCATTTGGGCCGAACGATAACCAAATAAGCACATTACATATGGGAAAACATGAATCATTTTCTTACCCAGGACTTGAACTTAGGACTTATAATTTCCTAGTCAAGGTGCTACCAACTACACGACAGAAGGTTAAAAGGAATCAGACCTTATAGCTTATATCTGCTATATAGGAATGAACGCATTCTCTCTGAATGCCACAATGTTCATATTACAGATTCCCAAACGTCAATCGTGGCTTCATTTTCGCATTTTACTCAAATCCCAATCTCATTTGGGCCCAACAATAACCAAATAAGCACATTACATATGTGAAAAATGAATGATATACCCTGACCAGGACTTGAACCTAGGACTTATCATTACTAAATGAAGGCGCTACTAACTACACCACAGAAGGTTAAATGGAATCAGACCTTATAGCTTATATCTGCTATATAGGAATTAAAGCATTCTATATGAATGCCACAATGTTGATATTACAGATTCCCCAGCCTCACTCGTGGCTTCATTTTCACATTTAATTCAACTCCCAATATCTTTCGGACCCGACAATAACCAAATAAGCACATTACATATGTTAAAACATGAATAATTTTTACCCCAACATGGATTTGAACCTAGGACTTATAATTACTAAGTCAAGGCGCTACCAACTACATCACAGAATGTTAAAAATAATCAGACTTTATAGCTTATATCTGCTATATAGGAATGAACGCATTCTATCTGAATGTTACTATGTTCATATTACAGATTTCAACCTCACTCATGGCTTTATTTTCGCATTTAATTGAACTCCCAATCTCATTCGGGGTGAACAATAACCAAATAAGCATATATTACATATATGAAAACATGAATAATTTTTTACCAAGACCAGGATTTGAACCTAGGACTTATAATCATTAAGTCAAGGCTCTACTAACTACACCAAAAAAGGTTAAAAGAAATCAGAACTTATTGCGTATATATGCTACATAGGAATGAACGCATTCTATGTGAATGCCACTATGTTCATATTACAGATTCCCCAACCTGAATCGTGGCTTCATTTTCGCATTTAATTCAACTGCCAATCTCATTCGGGCCCAACAGTAACCAAATAAGTACATTACATATGTGAAAACATAAAACATTTTTTACCCCGACCGGGACTTGAACCTAGGACTTATAATTACTAAGTCAAGGCGCTACCAACTACACCACAAAAAGTTAAAAGGAATCAGTCAGACCTTATGCCTTATATATGCTATACACAAATTAATTCATTCTCTCTGAATGCCACTATGTTCATATTACAGATTCCCCAATCTCTATCATGGCTACATTTTCGCATTTAATTCAACTCCCAATCTCATTTGGGCCGAGCAATAACCAAATAAGCACATTACATATGTGAAAACATTAACCATTTTTACCCCGACCTGGACTTACACCTAGAACTTATAAATATTAAGTCAAGGTGCTACCAACTACACCACAAAAGGTTAAAAGGAATCAAACCTTATAGATTATATCTGCTATATAGGAATGAACGCATTCTATCTGAATGCCACTCTGTTCATATTACAGGTTCCCCAACCTCACTCGTGGCTTCATATTCACATTTAATTCAACTCCCAATCTCATTTGGGCCGAACGATAACCAAATAAGCACATTACATATGTGATAACATGAATCATTTTCTTACCCCGACCAGGACTTGAACTTAGGACTTACAATTTCTAAATCAAGGTGCTACCAACTACACCACAGAAGATTAAAAGGAATCAGACCTTATAGCTTATATCTGCTATATAGGAATGAATGCATTCTCTCTGAATGCCACTATGTTTATATTACAGATTCCCCAACCTCAATTGTGGCTACATTTTCGCATTTATTCAAATCCCAATCTCATTTTAGCCCAACAATAACCAAATAAGCACATTACATATGTGAAAAAATGAATGATATACCCTGACCAGGACTTGAACCTAGTACTTATAATTACTAAAGGAAGGCGCTACCAACCACACCAGAGAAGGTTAAAAGGAATCAGACGTTATAGCTTATATCTGCTATATAGGAATTAACGCATTCTATATAAATGCAACTATGTTCATATTACAGATTCCCCAACCTCAATCGTGGCTTCATTTTTGCATTTAATTCAACTCCCAATCTCATTCGGGCCAAACAATAACCAAATAA
>JAXCGZ010000265.1:75000-80000 GCA_037179515.1 Halocaridina rubra
GAGTTGCATCCCTCCCCAGCTGCCTAGGCCACATAACACTAACAAAGCGGCCACGTCTCACAGGTACTGTGTGGAGATTTGTATCTCGCAGATTGGTCAGTGCAGCGGCTGTTTCTTCTCATCTACCTCCTAACTCTGGAACTCTCTCCCTCCTTCTGTATTTCCTAATTTTCATAACCTATTTTCCATCAAATAACGGATCTATCTTCATCTCAGGATCTATTCCTGCCATATCTCTAGGTCCTCAGTACTTCGACTATTATTCCAGCCTGTGCTTTTCCTATAGTGTAGAATTACCTCATCTCTGCATTTTCTTTGATCTTTTACTTTTATTCGTCTTAAAGTTTTCTTCGTGCCCGGGCCTTTATTGATGAGGACAATATTCTTGTCTGTCCATGCGTGACACTCATAAAAATCTATGTGGTGCGGTAGGTGAATCCGAAAATTATTCAGACACTTGCCTTTCCTCAGTGTTCTAAGGGGTACCTAAGAGGCTACTCTATTGGGAGGAGAGTAAATTCTACTCAGGACATTCCCTGTAAGTCGTAGGGGAAGCGCAATTTCCACCCTAAAAGTCCATGCATGTTACTCTAGACTAACTAAGGAAAATACATTTGAAGGAGAGGGAAAATGACTGTCAACCCTACATGCCTTGTATGGTGCAAAATAAGGCTAAGAACGGTAGTTTTTGTTGAAAGATGAGACAATTATTCATTAATAAGGTAGGTCAGCATGTGCCTCAAGCATGAAAAAATATCTATATAGATAACGTTCCTAATCTATATTTATTAAACAATAATAATAATAATAATAATAATAATAATAATAATAATAATAATAATAATAATAATAATAATAATAATAATAATAATAATAATAATAATAATAATAGTAATAATAATAATAATATACATCATTTATAATAGTAATAATAATATCAATAGCAATGATAATAATAATAATAATAATAATAATAATAATAATAATAATAATAATAATAATAATAATAATAATAATAATAATAATAATAATAATAATAATAATAATAATAATAATAATAATAATAATAATAGTAATAATAATAATAATAATAATAATAATAATAATAATAATAATAATAATAATAATAATAATCTCTAATCAAGGTTATGCGTATTTTTTTTTTCATCATTTGATGCTCTCTCTTGTGAACTAGTATCATGCATATAGTTAGTATTTTAATCCTTAAAATTTTTCTCATATGTTGGTCTCATTAAATTACTAATTCATAGCATATATAAGCACCACTACATATATTCGTTCAGCTAAACTTAACTATGCATTCAGAAAACAACACTTATACTTACGAGTTCAAGAGAACAATAATAGATATGTTGTCATTTGGACGATGGAAAGCAACAGACTTAAAGTTCTGCGATCCAGAAATTCCAGAATAGATTCTCACAGATCCTCTTTTGATGTATTTGCTGAAATGTCCCATCACATAGTACATTGGCTGTTTGAAGAATTCTCCAGAATCCTAAAAAAAAAAAAAAATGCTAGGTATGGCCAGAGAAGTCTAATAAATAGTAATGTCTCTGCCCACACACATTAAAAAAAGAAAAAAGAAATATGTTATACATGTGCAGTATGAGTAGTGATGAAAACTCTACTTCTGGCTAAATGAAAATCTGTTATATAACAAAATGTTCAGATAAATGAGATCTAATATATATACATATATATATATATATATATATATATATATATATATATATATATATATATATATATATATATATATATATATATATATATATATATATATATATATATATATATATATATATATATATATATATATATCTATATATATATATATATCTATATATATATATATATATATATATATATATATATATATATATATATATATATATATATATATATATATATATATATATATATATATATATATATATATATATATATATATATACATGCATGCATACATACATACATACATACATACATACATATATATATATATATATATATATATATATATATATATATATATATATATATATATATATATATATATATATATATATATATATATATATATATATATATATATATATATATATATATACATATATATATATATACATATATATATATATATATATATATATATATATATATATATATATATATATATATATATATATATATATATATATATATATATATATATATATATATATATATATATATATATATATATATATATATATATATATATATATATATATATGAATGGTTATAGATACGTAAGGAAATTGAAAGAAAATTGGAGATCCTTAGTACATGGTACTTTCAAATGTACTACTTATTTTCAGAGGAATCCGACTTATATAAAAGTATGAGGCAATATTTATACATTCAGAATACAGGGGAAAAATGAAAATAGAAACCCATCAAATGAAGTCATGTGCTAGACCATACCAACATTTTTCTTTTGCCTTTATCGAAGGTCTGAAACAGGTTAATTAGATAAAGTCAATGGTAGGAGGAAACGGGAACATATCAACTTGCTACAAATAGTAGTAAGAGTACACAAAGCACACTAAATAAATAATAACAACAGCAATAATAATAATAAAAAAAAAATATAATAATAATAATAATAATAATAATAATAATAATAATAATAATAATAATAATAATAATAATAATAATAATAATTATAATAGTAATAATAATAATTATAATAATAATAATAATAATAATAATAATAATAATAATAATAATAATAATAATAATAATAATAATAATAATAATAATAATAATAATAGTAATAAGAATAATAACACTAGTAATGATTGTAGTAATAAAAATAAAAGATATAATAATCATGATACAACTAATACTAACCAACAATAGCAATAACAACAGTATAATAATAAAGACAAAAATAATGATGCAAACAGTAATCACTAGTAATAATAATAATAATAATGATAATGATAATAATAATGAAAAAGCAATAATAATAATAATAATAATAATAATAATAATAATAATAATAATAATAATAATAATAATAATAATAATAATAATAATAATAAAATAAAAATAATAATAATAATAATAATAATAATAATAATAATAATAATAATAATAATAATAATAATAATAATAATAATAATAATAAAAATAATAATAATAATAATAATAATAATAATCATGATATTTTTTGGAATGCTAACAATAATATTATTACAAAGCTAGTAATATAGTAATTATGAATTGATAATAGTAATGGTTTAATAATTGTAATAATAAAAGAAAAGAAAATTCTTAATAATATTAAAAACAAGATTAAGAATAAATCAATTATTGATAAAAAGAATATTGTGTTATTTCCAAATTTACTCTTTTTTTTTTTCAAACTTGAATGAAACATACTTGATAATATGGGATCAATTACAAATAAACCATGACTTAAGTTAATATTTCGGTGCTCGGTTAAGTTACTTATTGCAGATTCCAAAATGTTTCTAGTAATAATAGCCTTACTTCTTACGAGGTTAGAAGCATTGTTCCGGTCAGTATGGTGATTGCAATCAGCTCAATGCTTGAACAAAGCACTGAATGGTTGACAATTTCGGAAATTATATTTATGTCGCTTGACACGAAATTCTAATGATTTGCTAGTCTGACCAACATTATCCTTGTCACAGTTTTACATGGAATCCTATATATAATATTAGAAGTGGAAATAAGATTATTTCTTATCAACATATTGCAAAAAGTATTTTCATATTTGAAAGCTAAACGGACGATTAATGTTCTCAAAATCTTGACTAAGCTATGACTTCCTTGAAAAAAATGGAGTACCTAGGGTATTAAAAAAACTCGAAAGAACATTACTGTCGGGGAGGGATGGTCTCTGAAATATGCCTTTTGCAGCACTGAAGCAGATATTTAAGAACCAACTGGCATAACAAAGATTTATTCCAATTCTATCAATCTCAACATCAAGGAATTCTGGGCTTACAATATGGAAAGCTTGGAGAAACATTGAAGAAAAGATAGATTTCTTTATTTTAAGATCATGGCCAGAATAAAAATGCAAATAAGAAAGATTATTTGTGGGTTTTCTAAAAATATGAAACCTCAGTGAAAAAGGTTGTCTATGTAGCAAAATGTCTAAAAATGGCAAGCTATTGTCATTTTCTTTCTTTTTTTAACTTTAATTTAATATAGGGAAAAACATTATTCAAATTAGTCAGAAACTCATGAACGTAGATATCAGTACGGGAAATGCATCGCACATCATTAACATGACGAAACCAACGAATATTAGGATTTATAGGGAGAATTGTTCGAAAGAACTGTCTTTCAAAAAATTCCATTTAAAGATTAGAGAGAAGAGGAGATAAAGGGTTTGTTGGTAATATTAATCGACAAAAACAAACTTGCAATCTGTAACACAAAGGTGAATGAGTTGTATTATAAAATTTTTAGGTATTTGAATAGATTGATTATCTAGTTTACAACTAAGGTTATCTAATACGTTATTTATGGGTACTTTGATAAAAAGGGAGCAAACATCAAAACTGTTCATATGCATATCTGGAGTGATTACAAGATTCTGAAGTTTTTCAATTAGGTCATTGGAATTCAATATATGGGAGGATAGTATTTTTCCAAGTAAAGGGGGACAATAAATGAAATAAAAACATAGATAGCTTAAAAGATATAGAACCAACAGAACTAATAACTGGGCACATAAGTAATCCAGGCTTGTGAGTTTTTATTAATCCATAAAGATATGGGAGTCTAGGGAAATGAACATACTTGGTCAATTAAAGACGTGATTTTTCAGAATATATTTTAAATTACTGTAGAATTGTTTTATAACCTCATCTAAGGGATTATTTTTAACTGCAAATATGTGCTTGTATCAGTTAATAAATTATTCATTTTGTTTAAACACCTATTTGTATCTA
>JAXCGZ010000266.1:0-32500 GCA_037179515.1 Halocaridina rubra
ACCACCAGCATCTACCAAGTCTACCTCCATTATACAAAGTGCAAAAGTACTAAATGGCTTAACCACTATTCTTAAATTTTTTTTTGTATTGTTGTCGTCCTTGTTGGTTTTCCCTATCATGTCTGGTTACAGAGGTCTCAAGGAGTGTATGTTGTGGTGTTGTCGTATAGGGTTGTGTGAGTTGCAGTCTTCCATAATGTGACTGGCTTCATCCACTCTTCTGAGACTGGATGAAGGGCAGCGTGGTGCCAGACTTCGTCCTCATGAAAAAGGGAGGATTCAGAAGAATGGATGTTGGGAGGTTGTGCATGCAGCTGTATGTTGTCATTGAATGACTGAATGGAGCAGTGAGTTAATTGTGTATTGAAATGGCAGAGGCTGGATTTGGGTGGATGAGAAGGAAGAGATGGCAGTATTTGCGAGTGATATTGCATGCTAGGTGATGTTATACTATAGCCTACCTTGATTGTGGGTGTTCTACCATGTAGTATTTGTGTGCCTTTCACATTAAAATGGTCTTTAACTTTGAAGAATTTGGTTTCTTGGTGTAAGTGGTACATAGGTGTAAAAGTTGTTCAGCCTGTGATCACTTTAGGGTTTTGTTTTGTATAGATAATAGGGTACTGGGGTGTGCTTTAGTGTGGTTAGAAGTTTAAGCAAGACTTGAATATTCCATCACTGAGTGTAGATATTGTTTGCATACTGTAATAGTGGTCTATTTGTTGAGTCCGAATGTTAAATGGGCAAGAGATCTGAAGGCATTAAGTGTTAGTGTCGGTTTATTTGTGATGAAAGACATGTTTAAATGACACTATCTATCGTATATTATAATTAGGATTTTAGGTCTGAGGGTGTATGTGTTAAGGGGGTGTTAAACAACTTTCAAGAGTTTTCCAGACTGGGAGTGTAAAAGTAAATATATACTCTCCCAATGGAAATGAATATTAGAAACCTTTAAATATACAGCACACTAAAAACTAGAACACCATATTACCAATATCTCAATTATATGATAACTGACATTTAGTTTCCAAGTAATTGTTGAAGTGTTTTCAAGGAATTTCTTCCAGAAAAAGCCCTCATCCATCAAAATTAGGTGAGAGATTTGGAATTAGGAGATATGGGTTGGGAAAAACACATACAACAATGTCCGAGTAAAATGAAAGTACAAATCATTAAAATTACCAAAAAAATTGGAAAAACAATTACAATAGTCAGTCAGCTCCTCCCCTTCTCCATAAGCAATGGGGGAGTGTTGGAACATGGGAGAGTAAGATAAGTAAAAATATAAATTTAGCAGGAAAATAAAAAAAAAGGTAAATACATACAATAATCAAAACAAACACTACATATAGATATTTATGGGTGACATGAAACACTTAAAACTACTGCAAACACTACAAAACAATTCCTACACCCCCTTTAACTATGCAAGCAAAGTTTGCATATGCCATCAATGAGTGTAGATATTGCTTGTATACTATTATAGTGGCGTCTTTGTTGCATCCGAATGTTGTATGGGCAAGAGATCAGAGGGCAATAAGTCTTGGTGTCAGTTTATAACATGCATAAATGACACAATCCATCATATATCATAATCAGGATTTTAGGTGTGTGTGTGTTGTATGCATTAACCCTAAGGGGTTGTAAACAATAAAATAAATTTCAGGAGTTTTTTACATAACTGGGGGTGTAAAAGTAAACATTTTCTTTCCCAATGGAAATTAATATAAGAAATTTTAAAAAATACAGTACACCAAAAGCTAGAACGCCATATTATCAATAGTTCAGTTATTTAATAATTGACATTATGGTTTCGGAGTGGTTGATGATGTGTTTTCAATATATTTCTTCCAGAAATAGCCCTCATCCATCAAACTTGGGTAAGAGGTTTGAAAGTAGGGATTTGGGAAGGGAAAGAGTACTGTACATAAAAAACAATTTCTGAGTAAAATGAAAGTGCAAAACATTAAAATTACCGAAAACAACGGGAAAAACATAAATATAATAGTCAGCTCCCCCGCTTCTCTATAAGCAATGGGAGAGTGTTTGACTATGGGAGATTTTGGATGGTGTATGATAATAAAAACACAAATTTAGGAGGAAAATTAAAAATGTAAATACTTAAAATGATCAAACCAAAATTATATATAGATATCTATGGATGACATGAAAAATTTAAAATTATTAGAAACACAACAAAACAATTCCTAACTAGGACTTCGCTCCCCATACTCCCTTTAATTAACCTAACCTAGATAAATTGCAAAGAGGCTAACGTGCGAAATTAAAACTGTAAAGTAAATCCTCGTTATGTGAAACACTATAAGTCCCCATTATGGGATTGAACATAGACAGTGTGGTGCTGAGCAATTAAGGCTGGATGCATTTCACAGCACCCAAGGTAGCTTCCATTGCAGGTTTGTTAAACCCAAAATCAAGCACTGACCATTCGGCTAACGAGGTCCCCTGCGAAAAGAAAACTGTAAATATAAAAGAATGGTAACGTTTCAGAAAAAGGGATTATTTTCTTTATAATAAAAAAAATGCATTTTCTGATAGTTTTCTTTGTGAAATAAATGAGTCTGAACTCCATATCTGGCGCAAAACACTCGATGTGGACTTTCCATGCCCCCCATTACCCCTAACAATCATCGGGGAAAGTGCTGGATATTGGGGTTTTGGATGGGGGGAAAGGAAAAACGAGTGATATGCAACAGAGATGAAGAACAAAATCCTTAATTCCACAAAGAAAAGTGTTGAAAAAACACATTTTTAGTGCATCCTACCCCAATCTAAGGGAATGCGTCTGGCCTAATTGGGGGCTTTGCCCCTGGACCCCCTTAAGGTTATTTTTCCCTAACTAGGGGGCATAGCCCCCTGGACCCCCTTTAGGGGTACATATGGACCCTGTTGATTTCTCTAAAGGGGTTTGACTGATTTCAATATACGGTTAAAATGTACACTCAACTTAATCTCATTCTGAGGAATAGTTTCCAAGGTTGTAAATGAGAACAGTCCAAGAAATTGCCCTTATAATTACTAAGTTTATAACCACACCTTTTAGTTTTTCTTCTTGGGAACCGGCACAGAATTAGAGCAATACCACAAATGCTTTTCCTTAGTGAATAATAATTTAGAATTACACTGCGGGCAGTTCAAAGACATTGGTACAGTGCCGCGCTCATGAAAAAGTGTAATTGCTTGCCCGTGTTTAACATAATATTCACCATGGAATTTAGCAATTATGGAAAAATAATCATAACTACAGCCGGTACAAGGACGAATCACATCGGCCATGATAAAAAAATGAGTAGAAAGAGAAATGAAGAATGAACGTCCATGATTGGCTGAAAAGGACCAATGAAAATAAAGCTTACAAATAATTAGCCCATAATGCATCCCAAACAAACAAAAGACAATACAGAAATGCATCAACAGTCAACCAATGCATTAAAAAAAAAAAAAATCGCATCAGGAGCGAATATGTGTGAGTGTTCATGAATCCAAGTGACATTGCAAACAAACCAAAATAGCTTACTTTTTTTTTTAAATTCGTCCCTTCATTATTAAGAGGCAGCACCGGGTAAATATGGGGTTCATTATTATTGTCTTAGTGAGATCTATCATTCTATTTATATAAAAAAAAACCCATATCCCATTTATCCTCTCTTCTAAAATAATACCAAAAGAACTCTAAGACCACAGTTAAATAAATATTGCTTTTATAAATGAGGAAACTTTTGATCTTTGATGAATCTCATATATATATATATATATATATATATATATATATATATATATATATATATATATATATATATATATATATATATATATATATATATACAGTGATCCTTCGCTGGATCGCGTTTCTTGGCTCGCGTTTTCACTGTACCACATTTTTTTTTGCCAAATTATTATTTTATTTTTTGGGTATATGCAAAAATATTAAAATATTAAAAAAATAAAAATTTTCAGTATTTTCACTTTTTTATTAAAAAAAACAAATTTCATTATTTAATTGATAAAAAAAATTTATTTCCCAGCCTACGAATAATAAAACAGTAAAAAAAATTAAAAAACATAAATTTAGATATATAACTCACAGTACAGGGTATTGCATCATGTCAAATAGTGTCCGATAGCGTACAATGTATTGGGGTCGCACCTAAGTGAGCTAGCATATACTGTATATTAAAATTTCCAGGAGTTTCATGATTTTATTGATAAAAAGACGTATTTCTTAGCCTAAGAATAATAAAACAGTAAAAAATAGTAAAAAACATAAATACAGTACTAACAGTATTGCACCATGTAAAATACGATACCGGTATTACGTTTCGGAAAACGCAAAGGCTCTCAACTACGTAACCTAGTGAATATTAAAGTTTTCATTATTTTATTGATAAAACAAGTATTTCCTAGCCTAAGAATAATAAAACAGTAAAAAATAATAAAAAAACATAAATACTAACAGTATTGCACCATGTAAAATACGATACCGCTATCAGCGTTTCGGAAAACGAAAAGGATCTCGCCTACGTGAGATAGTTCATGGAATGCTATTGGCTGAAAGGTCGGGAGACGACGAATCACAGAATTGTTTTTCTGTATGTTCTGTATCATGGGGTCTGATTGGCTTTTTCATTGCAGTTTGCTTTTCCCACATTTTCCAATGTCTCGCCTCAATCGTTCAGTCTAACTCACGTGTGCGCCATTCACGTTGTGCTTATTAACACGTTTTGCTTGTGATTGTGTTTTCACACGTAATTTAACCTTTGCAATGCCTCCCAAACATCCTTCATCTTCTAAGGCTTCTGGTAGTCAGCCTAAGTGGCAAAGGAGGATGTTAACTATAGTAGATAAGGTGAAACTCTTAGATATGTGGAAAGAAGGAAAAAGGTTCACGGATGTCGGCTGCTATTTTGGCCTCAATGAATCTACTGTTTGCTACATCAGAAAGGACAGACAAAGATCAGGAAAACAGCGAGCATTTCTTTTGATAAATCAGCGAAGAGGGTCGTAACATTGCTAGGTGGAGAAGGCTTTAAAGATATGACTCACGAAGATGTGAATGAACTGATTGACTGCCACTCGCAGCCTTTGAGTGATGAAGACTTGGAAGAAATGACGAAATCAGCGAGCGAAGAAGAGGAAGAACTTCAGGAAACGCACAAAGAAATTGAATAACCTGGCCTTACACTCGAACGTCTGGCAGCCATATATCAACATGTGAAAGCAGCCCAACAACTCTCGCAGGAATATGACGATAATATGGTTCATTCGGTGACCTTCTGTAATTTTCTCGACAATGCCATGATTCCTTACCATACCATCTTCCAACAAAAGAAGAAACAGCGACAGTAACTCCCCATTACTATGTTCTTCTCCCCCAAAAAGCAGCCGTAAAGCTTTTATTGGCTGCGAAATAATTTCCTCTGAGGTCAAAAAACATCATCACCTTATTAACGGTAAGTTTACCTATCACGTACATATAAATTTACGTTGCATGCTGTTATTTATAATGCAAAGGGTGTTTTTTTAACAGTGCAGGGAGGGTTTATACAGTATGTAAACAGAAAAATAATTGTAAAATACCTATGTACATGAGTGTCATGTAATTACCACTTCATTCACCGTAATTTTATCTATCACTTTCTTATAAATTTATGTTGCATGCTGTTATTTATAAAGTAAAGGGTGTTTTTTTAACAGTGCAGGGAGGGTTTATACAGTACATAAACGTAACAATAATTGTAAAATACCTATGTATATGAGTATGTCACGTCATCATCACCTCATTCACGGTAAGTTTTCCTATAACTTTCATATAAATTTACGTTGCTTGCTGTTATTTATAAAGTAAAGGGTGATTTTTAACAGTGCAGGGAGGGTTTATACAGTACGTAAACATAAAAATAATTGTAAAATACCTATGTACATGAGTATGTCATGTAATTACCACTTCATTCACCGTAATTTTATCTATCACTTTCATATAAATTTACGTAGCATGCTGTTATTTATGAAGCATAGGGTGGTTTGTTAACAGTACAGGGAGGGTTTATACAGTGTAAACGTAAAAATAAATTAATATATCTATGTACATACAGGCTGATCCTTCTCCGCGATTTTCCTGTCTCGCGCCGGGTCCCAGAACCGAACCATCGCAATAATTGAAGGAACACTGTATATATATATATATATATATATATATATATATATATATATATATATATATATATATATATATATATATATATATATATATATATATATATATATATATATATATACACACAGTCAACTCGCTTTTTACGCATTTCTATAATACACGAAATTGGAATAATGCCTCAAAAAAATAATGGTAAAAAAATACGAAATGTGCGAGCTACACGCGTGAGCACAAGAAAAATGGTTCAGTTTAGTAACTAAGCGACCGCCTCTGAGGCAGTTTCCCACCATGTGCTTCAGTCTCTCTTCACCCAGTATTAACCCCAACAACAATCAGTGGTTTGCTCTCCCCTTCCTTCTCCCTCTTCTACCAGAAGAACCCGGTAAGATTTGGAAGAAGTAAATGGTAACTTGTAAGTCAGTAAATGTAAAAGTAGTGTAATTTATTTCTTCACCATGGCTGTAAATAGATACCTTCCATACTATTCCATTAGTGACGATGAACTTATAAGGCTAACAAACAACGACAAAGTACTTCCAAATTACTCATGTATCAATGAGCTTGATAAGATGGTACTTAACCCACTTGATCTTGAAAATGAAATAGATTTATTTTTGAACAATATGAGAAATGCAACCAACACTTTTTCAATTTATATATACTTAAATGAACTGTATTCAGATTTAAATAAATCTAATGCATTTTCGGTTTTGTGCATGAACATTAGAAGTCTTGCAGATAATCTTCAAATATTTGTTGATCAATGTTTAACAGAAAATAATATATGTGATGTAATGAGTTTTTCGGAGACTAGGCTGGATAATGATATTGAATCATTGTATAATATAACAGGGTATAATATGTTCACTCAGAACAGAGACAGGAAAGGTGGAGGCGTATGTATGTATGTAGCAAATAAGTATAGCTCGAGTGTTATAAAGGAGTGCAGTATGATGGAACGATTCATTGAATGTGTTAGTGTACAGGTACATAACGGTAAGGAAAATTGCTTCTTTGCATCTGTATATAGACCACCGAAGGGGAACATGCCTGAATTCCTTGGAGCTTTACTGAAAGTATTTGATTTTGCAGCAAGAAAAAATAACAAAACTTTATTTATTCGGTGATTGGGACTTAGATTTGTTTAAAATAAATGATCAAAGAGTAACTGATTTTATAAACATAATGTATTCACGTGGCTACACCTACGAGAGTAACTGAAAATAGTGCATCTCTAATCGATCATATCTGGACCACAAATCTTGAAGACAACATAGGCAATTACATAGTGTACACCGACATAACAGATCATTTCGCAGTATACTCCCAGTTTAAAAAAGAAGAACATAAATTTGATGCATAAGTAGAAAAAAGACATTACTCTGATGATAACATAGCTAAATTTACTAGAGATATATCACATGAAAAATGGCAACATATCATAACCCTAAATAACGCAAATGAAGCTTTTAATAAATTTCACTGTACATTTAGAGATAAATTTCTAGACTGCTTTCCTATAAGAAAATCGACTGTAAATAATGAAAACAACAGATGCCCACACATTATTGCAGGATTAAAAAATAGTATCAAAGAAACACACCGATTAGAAAGGCCTGCATCAAAATGGCCTTTGTCTTTTGGAACCAGATATAAAGCTTACAGGAACAAATTAGTAACACTACTTCGAGCTGCAAAAAATGGATATTTTCAGGATAAGCTTAAGAAGGAACAAGGAAACAGCAAGTCCACCTGGAACACAATAAACAGCCTAATGGGACGAAAACAAATTAATTATTCAAAGGAAATAAAATTAAAAAATGATAATGACCACACTGCTAATATCCTTAATAATTATTTCTTAACTATAGCACAACCAACACAGGAACAACAAAATGTGCAACAAAACTCACAACGACAGCTTCTTAATAATCCACCAGACTTTTCGTTTTACTTGTATCCTGTAACAAGGGAGGAAGTCACTAAATATATAAAAACCTTAAAACCAAATACAGCGTCGGGATATGATGAAATTCCATCAAAATTACTCCAGGTCACTGCCCATTACATTGGTACCCCACTTACCCACATAATCAATCTATGTTTTCAGCAAGGATGTTTTCCAGACAAACTAAAAAGTGCTAAAGTAATACCTATATTTAAATCAGGCACTGTAGATGATGAATATAACTATAGACCGATATCAATCTTATCGTCCTTAAGTAAAGTGTTTGAAAAAGCGACTGTTCACAAACTTCTTCCTTGAAAAGTTCAACCTATTAACTGAAAATCAATACGGATTCCGTAATAATAAGACCACTGCAAAAGCAATAATGAACTTTACAAGTGATGTTTATCAAAATTTGGAAAATAAAAACTTTGTTGCAGGGGTTTTCCTAGACTTGTCCAAAGCATTTGACTCATTAGACCATGATATACTAATAGAAAAACTAACTTGTGTGGGTATTAGGGGAACACCATTACAGTTATTTAAGAGCTACTTGAAAAATAGAAAACAAGCTGTATATTGTAATGGGAAAGCATCTTCGTTGCAAACTATTGAGAGGAGAGTACCACAGGGAGCAATACTGGGCCCACTGTTATTTTTAGTTTATATAAATGATATTTCCAATGCCAGTAATAAATTCAAATATATTCTTTATGCAGATGACACCAACCTTCTCTTGCATGATAATAACCTTGACCACCTGCATTCTGTATTAAATAGTGAACTAGAAAAAATTAACAACTGGGTCTCTGCTAATAAATTAACTTTACTAAAACTGACTATTCTTATTTGAAAATAGATCTGTAGTACACAATATGGGTCAAGTTAATATGAATGGGTATGAAGTTAAAAGAGTTTCTTGTAAGAAATTTTTGGGAGAAATTATTGATGAAAATTTAAGTTGGAAATATTATATTCAATCTGTCTGCTCAAAACTGTCCAAGACGTTTGGAATTTTGTATAAAATTCGCCATAATCTAACAAATGAGGCCTTAAAGAGCATATACTATTCCCTGTGTTATCCTCATATTATACTCTGTTTGTCCATCTGGGGTTGTACTTGGCCGTAAATTGTAAGGGATGTATTTGTAACTCAGAAAAGACTGATCAGAACTATTACATATAGTGGAAAATATGACTCAACTTCCTCTTTATTCAAGAAGCTAAACTTGCTTAAATTTAATTACTTGATACAATATTTCTGTATTATTATTATACATAGTGATGTTAATGATAACAGAAAATTATTTCGATTTATTCAACACAACCATGGAACCAGAGGTAACAATATAAATTTGATATGTCCACAGCCGAGAACAACCTATTCACTGTTTTGGCCCAAAATGTTGGAATGCATTACCAGAAGATTTAAAAACAATAACTGGCATAACTTTATTTAAAAAAAACTCAAACAGCATTTATTTACTAAGCAAAATCAAGCAGCTGTTGATTAATAATTAATACAGAATTGGTGCATCATTATGTCCAGGTTAAGGTCAGGCTACTGTTTTATTACAAGATAAGTATGAGATTGCTATATTGGAGCTTTTGGTAACTATTGCCGTCATACTTTAAATTATGTGAAATGTATATTAAACTGCCTGGCAAGGAGCTCTTGCTCAGCAGGCTAGTGCCTCTGAATATAATGTACAAATATATTCCTGTATGTATACTGAATATTTGGCAATAAAATCTATGACTATGACTATCCTCCTTCTCCTACCACTTATGTCATCTTTGTTTACGTTTGCAGATAGGGGTTCGTTCTCAGGGTGCGTTAATTTTTTTTTTTTTGCTGTACAGTATTTATTTGTAAATCTGTACATTTTTATAATGTACACTATTTGTATATTTATATAAAGAACTAAAAGTCTTTGTTTATGTACTTATTAAATATGTTTTACTTATATCTTTGGCATAGTGTGTTTATGTACGTTTATGGAACGTATATATGCCTATTATCATTGTTTCTTATGGTGAATGACTGGTTACATTGCGCGAATTTTACATTACACGTCATGTTTGAGAACCTATCCTCGTGTTGTTCCAAGAGGTGAGTGTATATATATATATATATATATATATATATATATATATATATATATATATATATATATATATATATATATATATATATATATATATATTCACTCAAAATTATCGGTTTTAAGCGTAACCTCCGAGAGAGATGGCCTGGTGCATTTGGTGAGAAAATGCAATGACGTCACACCATCTGATCACCCTAGTTAGTTATATGTCCACTAGCATATTAGTGCGTTGCACCGCGACCTCTGAGAATTCGACCCTGTGTTCAGATGCCTGACACTCCTTTTAGGCTTGAGATGAGTGGCTAAAAACTTGCCACATGTGTGTTGTGTTCCACGCTGCAAAGGAAATTAAAAGAATGGCCCAAGAGTCAAAAATTTTTAGTTTCCAAAAGATGAGGACCTTGCCTCCAAGTGGCTAAGGGCAATCAGAAGAGACCACTTCACACCAACAGCCAGTAGTAAGGTGAGTATGATCTTTAAGGTATTAGTAATATCATGTAACAGTAACAGAAGTGCGATGGTAAGCCTACCGTTAGTATTATTATAATATCATACAGGAAAGTCACACAAAACGAAGTGTGTATACTGTGTAGTATTCAAAAGTATGGCGGACGTGGAGTGAATTTTCCATTACAACTTTTTTTTTATCATTATTATTATTAGGGAAAAAGAACACTGCCGGAGCATCATGAAGAGAAGAGAGCTACATTAACCCAATACTACGATTAAAAAATACAAATAGTTAAACAGACATATCGGTACATATTAAAACATAGCACCAAAGAAGTGGGCAATTTTGCCTTTTGCTGTGGCCATTGTCATAAAAAAAGTATAGGTATACCTTAAGAATAAGGCACGGTGATATTACAAAGAACTTTCAACATTTAACTTAGTAGAAAAGCTGCTCTTATTTTCAGAAATAGAAAGAACCATCCGACAATCATTAAAGATAACGAATTAATTCACATATAATTCAGTAGAGAAGGTGCCGGTGACGTAGCTGTATACAGGGTGTCCCACGAGTTATGACAAATACTTCAGATGACTGTTTAGGTCATGCTAAGCAAAAATTATTCTATAAACATATGTGTTTTTGCAGTAATTCTACAGTAAACGAGGTTTAAAATGTGAAAGTTGATGCAGAGTTGCATTGGAGTTATGTTAGGAGGGATGTGGTCATCTCGCCAGCATGTCTTCCCCATGCATTATTGCCAATTTGATGACCTGTATAATTTTATTTGTACAAATTATGCATTGAGTTCCTCCAAATCTGAACTTTTGGATGAACATGTACAGTTAAAAATAACTGGAAAGTTAGGCTATAACTCTTAACTATTGCAAAAACCATGCATATCAATAGACTAGTTTTTGCTTAAAATCACCTAAACAGGAATATGTCTATGGTGCATGGCATTACTTCATACCAATTTAATTTTATATTTTGAATTTATAAAGATGCCAGGTTTTCCTAGTATATATATTTTCTGTTCATCAAATTAGTATATTTCATCCTTGGATACTCAGCAGTTTCTTTTATTTGCTACCTACTAAGCACTGCCTTTTTAAATTCCAAGTAAGGGTAATTTTAGAAGGCTCAAAGTACTGAAGACATCTGTGACATCATAAGTCTGTGGAGGCTACTGCTGAGAAATTAGGATTTCGTGATGACTGCATCCTGGTAACAGTTAATTAAACTGCTGTAAAAAGAAAGGTAAGTTTTAATTCGCAATATATTAATAAACCGCTGTTTTCTCAGGAGTATTCTGTATTATTCATTTTCAAATCCATAATATCTTTTATAAAACATGATAACAGCTGACAAACAATAGGTCTAATATCATTTACTTGCGTTTATTTACATTGCATGATTTGCTTCTCCATATCAGTAATTACATATTTTAATGGACAACTTGAACTATCACTAATAATATACAGTGATGCTGATGGGGATTCAGCTCAATAAGATACTGCAAGAGCGAGAATGGGAAAAGTACTTTATGGGCTATGTATGGGGAGTGGGCGGTACAGCATAACCAGATGGTGTGATGTCACGGCCGATGCACCAGGACATCTCTCTCGGAGGCTACATTTATGTCACGGACTTCTTTTTCTATTAGAGGCTAATACGATGCCTTCTTACTAAGAGCTTTGGTTTAAGGAAGTGTGACCGATATTTTGAGTCACTATTCTTACTAACCTCAGACCCTGGCAGGCAGCGAATTCTCGATTTGATGAATCAAAGTCGTGAGGGTTACCACTCGGCCACAGTAGCCACATATAGTCACTTGAAATAAGAGCAAAAAATACTATATCAAAGCCGTCACCAGTAAAAAAAATTTGGTTAGACTTTTCTCGTTCCTAATATATAACACCTAATCCATTAATCCTTCCTTAAAAATTTGTTCACTAATTCAATAATTTTCTTACCAAAAACATACTCCCCATAGAACGAAATAAAATAAATTACTGAATGTCAAGAGAATGACTGAACACGCCTCCCACAATAGTTGTTTGTAAACAGTGGGGCGAATACTCTCAAAATTCTGAACTTGAGGAAAAGACAAACTTCTGATTTAAACACGCTATAAGGGATAAAACAAAAATGCTGAAAAAAATAATATAAATGAACAGATCAAAACGAATGATTGCAGTTTTTACTATCTATACTATAAACAAAAATTTGCTCACAACAACAAATGAAAAGAAGGGGAAGGTTGACCATCAGTAAATAGGGTCTCAAGTGCCCAGCTTTATACCGGTACACATGTCCCTAATCTTAAAAGATTTCTTGAAGTTATTTTTTTACACTAGACACTTCTGGAATATAATGTGAGCTTTCAAAACTGACTCAACAATATGCCTTACTTATTCTCGCCATACACTACCAAAACACCCAATACTTGACTTATGCAACAATGAAATGCATAATTCACATTTATGAAGTTCATATTTTTTAAATGTACTTTTAATGCAAATAGACTTATTTAAAAACAAGGTAATTTTAAAGCATTGTAAAGTATGATTAAAATTTATAAAGTTTAGAAATACTAATTGCACTTCTTCAAAATATAGATTTACTTAGAAAAATTCAGCCCAGAAAGACTGCAGGGGAGAGATATTATGGATACCTGTATAGGAGTAAATATGAAGAATTTTATAATGATCTTGTTACACCTCCTGGGTAAGTAAGTATATTAATCAACAGGTATGTACAAATATTTTTCTTGCGTTACTTTCAGTTTTATCTTCTAGGTTCATAAAGCAGTAAAAACCAGATTTTTGGGACTCTTTTCTTCTTGGTTTATTTAGCAAGTCAACAAATGAATGAATGAAAGAAAGGTCCAAAATTTTAGATAAAAACAAAGAAAAACAAGTATATAAGTAAACATAGAAATTATAAAATAACATTTTGTAGTGGCATAGTGTATTTTCTTTCTTTATTTGGAGTGTTGTAGTGGTATGATATATGTCTTCTTTATTTATATATTAATGTATTTATTAATTGATATATATATATATATATATATATATATATATATATATATATATATATATATATATATATATATATATATATATATATATATATATATATATATATATATATATATATATATATATATATATATATATATATATATATATATATATATATATATATATATATATATATATATATATATCAATTAATAAATACATTAATATATAAATAAAGAAGACATATCATACCACTACAACACTCCAAATAAAGAAAGAAGTTGTAGTGGCATAGTGTATTTTCTTTCTTTATTTGGAGTGTTGTAGTGGTATGATATATGTCTTCTTTATTTATATATTAATGTATTTATTAATTGATATATATATATATATATATATATATATATATATATATATATATATTTTTTTTTTTTTTTTTTTTTTTTTTTTTTTTTTTTTATAATTTTTGTTGTTGTTGTAAAGTGATCTCTTAATTTTGCTTCTTGTTGTCATAACGAACTGTACATTGTTTTGGTTTTCTGTTTTTATGGCAACACTTACTCTGTATTGCCGCCTTTTTCGTGTAGTGTGATACTTTTGGTCTGTTCATTTTTGATACATAAAGTTGCTTGAAAAGTGATCACTTGTGCCTAATTCAATACCTTAAATGATATTGTGGTAATCTTGATATCTTGTCAGACGGAACTACAATTTCATATACAAGAGAAATAATCATCATAGCAATACAATATTTATAATAAATGGCATATTCAAATCAAATAAAGAGCAAGACTCATAAAATTCTATAAATATTTGTATACAGCATATATACATATAATGTTATACATACAACTTATGAGACATAAATGTAAGATTAAATAAACAAACAAATAATAAAGTAGTGCAAGAGTTATATAATAATTATAGAAAAGAACATAAATTATAATTAGGTATAATAACTAATCATATGAGGTATATCTATTAAGACTATCCTAGCCGAGCTAGGCCTAAAGTTATAGAAATAAAAAATTGTAGTGGCATAGTGTATTTTCTTTCTTTATTTGGAGTGTTGTAGTGGTATGATATATGTCTTCTTTATTTATATATTAATGTATTTATTAATTGATATATATATATATATATATATATATATATATATATATATATATATATATATATATATATATATATATATATATATATATATATATATATATATATATATATATATATATATATATATATATATATATATATATATATATATATATATATATATATATATATATATATATATATATATATATATATATATATATATATATATATATATATATATATATATATATATTCACTTTATTTATTAATAATTTTTGTTGTTGTTGTAAAGTGATCCCTTAATTTTGCTACTTGTTGTCATAACGAACTGTACATTGTTTTGGTTTTCTGTTTTTATGGCAACACTGACTCTGTATTGCCGCCTTTTTCGTGTAGTGTGATACTTTTGGTCTGTTCATTTTTGATACATAAAGTTGCTTGAAAAGTGATCACTTGTGCCTAATTCAATACCTTAAATGATATTGTGGTAATCTTGATATCTTGTCAGACGGAACTACAAAGTGGTGACCCCGGAGTGACAAGATATAGGAGTGACAAGATATTTGTAATTGACAAGATAGGCCTAAGTGACAAAATTTCTTCAGCAGCATACCGGTAGGCAAGGCCTAGGTTTCTTTCAGTATTTGTACTCCAAGATAAGCTGTCATAAACAATGCCCAATTCTGATGATGATAAGTCTAGTGCTGTCAGGCACATAGCAGTGAAAGCCCCTGCATTCATGGACACCTGCGTTTCAGGGTGGTTTTCTATTCTTGAAGCTCAATTTGGCTTAGCTAATGTGAAATCCAGTGAAACAAAATTTTTCCATGTGTTATCTGCCTTGCCCCCTACTGTTGTAGAACGTGTTCCCCAAGACACTTTAAATAGGAGAGACTATGATATAATTAAAGCATACCTCACAAATCTTTTTGAACAGACCAAGCCTGAACTTTTCAATGATTTGATAAGTAATACAGTAATGCATGGCAAGCCTTCAGTTTATTTAGAAGAAATTCGCAGAACTGCTTCTAAATTAGGAGTAACAGATGACCTAGTGAAACATAAATTCTTGCAAGCAGTTCCCAGTAGTATTTCGGCAGTTTTAGCCTCTCAGCAAAATATGGATTTACCAGCTTTAGGCAAGCTTGCAGATGAACTAGTTGTATTTTCTCAAAATAATAATAGGGCTAAACCCATCAATGTTGTTGATCAGTTGTCAGCTTCTCGTCAAGCTAGTACATCCCAGTATGTATCAATTTCCAAGAATCCACCTGTAGGCCTAGGAGTGCTACCTTTCCATCAAAATCAACGTCCAAAAGTTTGTCGTGCCCATTTATATTATGGAACTCGGGCTAAATGGTGCAAGCTGTGGTGCCAATGGCCGAATAAATCTCAAAATATCCAGATGAAGGATTCTTCTAGAGCGCCGTCCCCAGTATCAACGTCTAGGTCCTCGTCGCCCGCACGGAATTTTCCTAGTTCGGAAAACTAATAAAGCAGACAGAAGAGAAAATTGTAGCTACGGCCACTTCTGTTCTGCCACTTCTACAGGTTGTAGCCAAAATTGGTTGTAGTGACATGGTCTTCACTGTGGATACAGGAGCAGCAGTCTCCATTATTCCTTATAAGTATGTTTCCAAAATTTTATTAAGGCCAACAGCAGCTAATATTTCTACGGCCACTGGTGAGTCAATAAAAGTTTATGGTGAAATTATTCTTGACCTTGATATTCGGCAGTTGCGCCGTCGATTTAACTGGACATTTGTTGTTGCAGATGTATGTACACCTTTATTAGGTAATGATTTTCTTTGTAATTTTGGATTGTTTATTGATTGTAAGAATAAAACTTTACATGACAATATAACACAATGTTCTGTAAAAGGTGATATTGCAAATCATAATGTTTCTTATGTGATTAATAATTTGAACTATTTACCTCATTCTGTACAACAGTTGTTCCAAGATTTTCCCTCACTCTTGTCCTGTGTTAAGCCTCTTACAGCTAATAATTCTTTCAAGAATTCTAATGTTTTTCATTATATAGATACAGGGAGTTCTCCTCCGACATTTGCTAGATGTCGTCCGTTGGCTCCAGACAAATATTCTGCTGCCAAGGAAGCATTTAAACAGTTGTTGGATATGGGTATTGTACAACCCTCTAAATCACCTTGGGCTTCACCCATTCATTTAGTTCCTAAACCTAAGCCAGGAGAGTGGAGAGTATGTGGTGATTTTAGGCAACTTAATACTTTGACCAAGCCAGATAAATATCCTTTACCACATATTAGTAGTGTATCATTAAAGCTTTACAAGAAAAAGATATTCAGTAAAATTGATTTGTTAAAAGCCTATCACCAGATCCCTATGAATCCTTCAGATGTTGAAAAGACAGCAGTAACCACACCCTTTGGGCTATTTGAATATTTATATATGCTTTCTGGTCTTCGGAATGCCCCTGCCACTTTTCAGCGTTTGATGGACAATTTATTTAGAAACCTTGATTTTGTATTTATTTACCTGGATGATATTCTGATATTTTCAGAGAATACAGAAGAGCACAAGAAAGATTTGTCTATAGTATTTGAAATCCTAAGCTCTAATAATCTTAAAATTTCTATTGATAAATGTGAATTCTTTAAAAATGAAATAGAATATTTAGGATATTTGATCACTGCTAATGGTTTAAAACCTGGTTCTCATAAACAGACAGATATTGTTGATTTTCCTAAGCCAGCAGATTCTGCTGCCTTACGTAGGTTTATAGGAATGCTCAATTACTATAGACAAATGGTACCGCATTTTGCTGATGTTGTATATCCTTTGACTGAATTAATTAGATTACAACCTAAATCTAAACAACTAGTATGGAATTTGGAAGCAGAATCTGCCTTTGTAAATGCTAAAGAGTCACTTAACAATGCTTGTACCATTGCATATTTCACTAGTAAGTGTAATTCTCCACTGCATCTGGTGACTGATTGTTCCCAAGTGGCAGCTGGAGCTGCGTTACACCAAATTCAGGATGGTATATTTGTCCCTATTGAATTCTTTTCAAAGAAATTATCAGAAACTCAGAGGTGTTATTCTACTTTTGACCGAGAACTGCTTGCTGCGTATCTGGCTGTACTGAAATTTAAACATGTAATTGAAGGACGTGAAACCGTTTTATTTACTGATCATAAACCCCTTGTTTTTGCATTTAAGAATCCTCATACAGCCAAGTCAGATAGACAGCAACGATATTGGTCTTTAATTAGCGAGTATATATCAGATGTTGTACATATCAAGGGTGCAGACAATGTTGTAGCAGATTGTCTTTCCAGACCATTACCTGTATCTTCTGTCTCAGTGGACTTACATGATTTAACCAGTATAGCTGAGAGCCAATCCACTGACACAGAAATTCTTAATTACAAAGAGAGATTGAAAATTTTCAAAATTCAGAATCATGACTTATATTGTGACGTGTCAACACCCCATCCAAGACCATTTCTTCCCTTAGCTTGTCGTAAATCAGTATTTCAACTTATGCATAAAATCACATCCAGGAGTCAAAGGTACGTTGCGCCTTATCAAAGCTAGGTACTTTTGGCCTAATATGGATCGAGATATTCGAAGTTGGACTAAAGAGTGTACTTCTTGTCAGCAAGTTAAATTGCACCACCATACCCGTGCTCCTATTACAAATTTTACAGCACCTTTTGGGAGATTTGAATTTGTACATTTAGATATTGTTGGTCCTCTCCCTCCTAGTAAAGTCCCTGGTCAGTCTTTTACAGCACCAGAACAATACGTTCTTACCTGTATTGACAGATCTACTAGATGGTTGGAAGCCATCCCCATCACAGATATTTCTGCTACCACTGTTGCTTTTGCTTTTATTAAAGGTTGGGTATCTCGTTTTGGAGTGCCATTATATGTTTTTACTGATAGAGGTGCTCAATTTGAATCTGCATTATTTCAGCAACTTTCCTCTATAATTGGATTTCATAGACTGCGTACCACTTCATATCACCCTCAATCCAATGGCATGGTTGAAAGATCACATAGAGTATTGAAAGTATCTCTGATGGCACGTAAAGATGATTGGCTTGCTTCTTTACCAATAGTACTTTTAGGTTTAAGATGTGTCCCCACAGAGTCTGGAGTTTCTCCATTTACTTTGGTAACAGGAAGTATGCTACTTAGTCCTAAAATCATGGTAACAACTGAAATTCCTTCTTTTGCACAACAAAAAGAAATTGTCACTGAATTTGTATCTCGAATGCGTGAATTAGATTTTTCTGAATCCTCTTATGGATACCTTCATTCATCCTCTGTTAAACCTTATGTACCAAAAGATCTTGAATCATGTACACATGTTTGGGTTAGAGTGGATCGTGTACGTCGCCCTTTAGAGGCTCCCTACTTTGGTCCACTTGAAGTTGTGGAACGTGGTGATAAATATTTTATTTTACGTCAGCTTTCTGGAAATTTTACTACTGTATCTGTAGATAGATTGAAACCTGCCTCAATACCAAAAACTATCAGTTCTAATGAGACAGAACCTACTGTAAATAATGATTCTGTGCCAGAGGCTGTCAATTCTGATGTGATTGAACCAAGTGTAAATAATGATTTTTCTGATTCTAATTCCACAAATGACACAGATTCTGATACATTAATTCCTAGTAGTGCATCTATTCCTGAAAATATTGATAATGAAGATGCTGTTGAAGAGAAAATACCTCAATCTGTTGTTACGAAATCTCATAGAGTTAGATTTAATCGTAACCCTGATTATGTATATTATTAATTTGTATTTTTGTATCTATTTTTCCACATATGTATTATATATCTATATTTTCTATTATCAGTATTAAACACTAATGTACTCCTGTACTGGCAGGGGAGTGTTGTAGTGGCATAGTGTATTTTCTTTCTTTATTTGGAGTGTTGTAGTGGTATGATATATGTCTTCTTTATTTATATATTAATGTATTTATTAATTGATATATATATATATATATATATATATATATATATATATATATATATATATATATATATATATATATATATATATATATATATATATATATATATATATATATATATATATATATATATATATATATATATATATATATATATATATATATATATATATATATATATATATATATATATTTTCACTTTATTTATTAATAATTTTTGTTGTTGTTGTAAAGTGATCCCTTAATTTTGCTTCTTGTTGTCATAACGAACTGTACATTGTTTTGGTTTTCTGTTTTTATGGCAACACTGACTCTGTATTGCCGCCTTTTTCGTGTAGTGTGATACTTTTGGTCTGTTCATTTTCGATACATAAAGTTGCTTGAAAAGTGATCACTTGTGCCTAATTCAATACCTTAAATGATATTGTGGTAATCTTGATATCTTGTCAGACGGAACTACAATTTCATATACAAGAGAAATAATCATTATAGCAATACAATATTTATAATAAATGGCATATTCAAATCAAATAAAGAGCAAGACTCATAAAATTCTATAAATATTTGTATACAGCATATATACATATAATGTTATACATACAACTTATGAGACATAAATGTAAGATTAAATAAACAAACAAATAATAAAGTAGTGCAAGAGTTATATAATAATTATAGAAAAGAACATAAATTATAATTAGGTATAATAACTAATCATATGAGGTATATCTATTAAGACTATCCTAGCCGAGCTAGGCCTAAAGTTATAGAAATAAAAAATTGTAGTGGCATAGTGTATTTTCTTTCTTTATTTGGAGTGTTGTAGTGGTATGATATATGTCTTCTTTATTTATATATTAATGTATTTATTAATTGATATATATATATATATATATATATATATATATATATATATATATATATATATATATATATATATATATATATATATATATATATATATATATATATATATATATATATATATATATATATATATATATATATATATATATATATATATATATATATATATATATATATATATATATATATATATATATATATATATATATATATATATATATATATATATATATATATATATATATATATATATATATATATATATATATATATATATATTCACTTTATTTATTAATAATTTTTGTTGTTGTTGTAAAGTGATCCCTTAATTTTGCTTCTTGTTGTCATAACGAACTGTACATTGTTTTGGTTTTCTGTTTTTATGGCAACACTGACTCTGTATTGCCGCCTTTTTCGTGTAGTGTGATACTTTTGGTCTGTTCAATTTTGATACATAAAGTTGCTTGAAAAGTGATCACTTGTGCCTAATTCAATACCTTAAATGATATTGTGGTAATCTTGATATCTTGTCAGACGGAACTACAAAATCTTTAATAATATCACTCGAAGCCACGTCTAGTGACTAGGAAATAATGGCAACAAAACCGAAGTAGCCAAGGCTATTTATAGCCTGAGACATGGTGTGAGACCATGAGAAATATTTGTACAATATAATAGGTTGCACAAATCTGAAGTCAAAATAACGAGGCTGTCACTCCATAATATTCAATAATCTTATTTTTAGCGAGTCTGCTTCATGTACATGTTCAAACATGGCCTACCAGTAACGACGTCATCAAAAACCCTCAGTTTACACATGAATTTTACCTTAAAACTATTATTATCGGTATTATTGCATTATAGGACCACCTCTCTTTTCCAGTTGAAATAAAGGTTTTCTGCTAGTTTTTTATGTGTTTTAAGCGAATCTGACCTTCATTTGCTCCGGAAACTAGTCCTTCACTCTGAAAAATTAACCGCTAGTTAAAAATCACTGGGAAAAATTAACCGTTAGTTAAAAATCACTGGCTTTCTGGTAAGTGAAGAGTTGCTGTAGCCGCCCGTTACTCAATTTCAAATCGCGCACTGAGTTAATGAAATAATGGGGTTAGGTTAATTTAGGTTAGGTTAGGTTAGGTTAGTTCAAAACACATAAAAAACTACCAAATTTTTTTTTATTTCAATTGGAAAATAGAGGTGTTCCTATAATGCAATTTTACCTTATTATCTAATAAATTTAACTATACATTTTTACCACTGTATAATGACATGTAGTGGCATAGTGTATTTTCTTTCTTTATTTGGAGTGTTGTAGTGGTATGATATATGTCTTCTTTATTTATATATTAATGTATTGATATATATATATATATATATATATATATATATATATATATATATATATATATATATATATATATATATATATATATATATATATATATATATATATATATATATATATATATATATATATATATATATATATATATATATATATATATTTTCACTTTATTTATTAATAATTTTTGTTGTTGTTGTAAAGTGATTTACTACTGTATCTGTAGATAGATTGAAACCTGCCTCAATACCAAAAACTATCAGTTCTAATGAGACAGAACCTACTGTAAATAATGATTCTGTGCCAGAGGCTGTCAATTCTGATGTGATTGAACCAAGTGTAAATAATGATTTTTCTGATTCTAATTCCACAAATGACACAGATTCTGATACATTAATTCCTAGTAGTGCATCTATTCCTGAAAATATTGATAATGAAGATGCTGTTGAAGAGAAAATACCTCAATCTGTTGTTACGAAATCTCGTAGAGTTAGATTTAATCGTAACCCTGATTATGTATATTATTAATTTGTATTTTTGTATCTATTTTTCCACATATGTATTATATATCTATATTTTCTATTATCAGTATTAAACACTAATGTACTCCTGTACTGGCAGGGGAGTGTTGTAGTGGCATAGTGTATTTTCTTTCTTTATTTGGAGTGTTGTAGTGGTATGATATATGTCTTCTTTATTTATATATTAATGTATTTATTAATTGAAAAAAAAAAAAAAAAAAAAAAAAAATATATATATATATATATATATATATATATATATATATATATATATATATATATATATATATATATATATATATATATATATATCAATTAATAAATACATTAATATATAAATAAAGAAGACATATATCATACCACTACAACACTCCAAATAAAGAAAGAAAAGTGGCAGGGGAGTGTTGTAGTGGCATAGTGTATTTTCTTTCTTTATTTGAAGTGTTGTAGTGGTATGATATGTCTTCTTTATTTATATATTAATGTATTTATTGATATATATATATATATATATATATATATATATATATATATATATATATATATATATATATATATATATATATATATATATATATATATATATATATATATATATATATATATATATATATATATATCAATTAATAAATACATTAATATATAAATAAAGAAGACATATATCATACCACTACAACACTCCAAATAAAGAAAGAAAATACACTATGCCACTACAGACAATATATGTTACTTACATTTTCTGGCTCTCATGGGTACAAAACATATAAAAAACAATTCAAATGTAACACAAGAAAACAATACAAAAGGTGCTTGTTTACAATTCTCGCCGCTTCTTCTTCTTTCTTTTTCTGTTACTAGATGGCAACCTGCCAGGATTGCCAGGTGCTTTGATGAGAAAAAGGACAGTCATGCAATAAAAAAGGACATTTATCCTACAAAAAGGACATATATATATATATATTATATATATATATATATATATATATATATATTATATATATATATTATATATATAATATATATATATATATATATATATATATATATATATATATATATATAATCAAGCAAGCACGTTACATATGTGAAAACATGAATCATTTTTTACCCCGACCGCAACTCGAACCTACGACTTATAATTACTAAGTCAAGGCGCTACCAACTGGTGTGTAGTTGGTAGCACCTTGACTTAGTAATTATAAGTCGTAGGTTCGAGTCCCGGTCGGGGTAAAACATGATTCATATATATATATATATATATATATATATATATATATATATATATATATATATATATATATATATATATATATATATATATATATTTACAGAGACAGTCCCGATAATATACTTAGTTCAATTAATATTGCGAGAGAGGAGGTAATAAAAGAAATAAATAAATTAAAGACTCATAAATCTCCGGGACCTGATGGAATATATGCTAGAATATTAAAGGAATGCAAGGAAGAGCTTAGTTGTCCACTGACTGTTTTATTTAATAATTCAATAAAATTAGGATCGGTACCCATGGAGTGGAAATTGGCAGATGTGGTACCAATATTTAAAAAAGGAGAACGAGTTAAAAAGAATAATTATAGGCCTGTTAGTTTAACGTCAACAGTGGGTAAGATTCTAGAATCCATCATTGCAAATAAAATAAGGGCACATCTAGAATTACACAGACTGATAAAACTTTCACAACACGGGTTTCTAAAGGGTTTTTCGTGCCTTACAAACTTACAGTCTTTTTATTCAGAAGTTTACGAGGCAGTAGATTGTGGCAAAGAATATGATACAATGTATCTAGATTTTAGCAAAGCTTTTGATAGAGTTCCTCACAAAAGATTAGTTAAAAAGCTGGAAGCTCATGGTAGAGGAGGAGCTGTGCTCAGATGGATCAAAGAATGGCTAAAAGACAGAAAACAGAGGGTCTGCATAAATGGAGAGAAATCGGAGTGGGGCTCGGTTACTAGCGGGGTACCACAAGGCTCGGTACTTGGTCCCCTATTATTCATCGTATATCTAAATGATCTGGATTCGGATATCAGTGGTAACCTAAGTAAATTCGCGGATGACACTAAAATAGGTAGAATTATAAATGGAAAAGAAGACATTCATGCTTTACAGGAAGATCTAAATAAATTATCTGAATGGTTGGACAAATGGCAAATGGAATTTAATGTTGAAAAATGTAAAGTAGTTAAAATGGGTACTATAAAAGACTATGCGAGTTATAAGCTAAATAACCATGAAATCATGAGTTCTCAGTGTGAAAGGGATTTGGGAGTTCTTGTGAGTAGTAATCTTACGCCTAGAGGGCAATGCACAGCAGTCAGAAATAAAGCAAACAGAATTTTAGGATTTATCTCAAGAAGTGTTGGCAATAGGATGGAAAAAGTTATTTTGCAGCTCTATCGTGCATTAGTTAGGCCCCATTTAGATTATTCTGTGCAATTCTGGTCACCCTATTATAGGATGGAAATTGAATCCTTGGAGAGAGTGCAGCGAAGAATGACCAAGATGATACACAATATCAGAAATCTACCATATGAGGACAGATTAAAAAACTTAATCTACATTCTCTAGAAAGGCGCAGAATGAGGGGATATGATTGAAGTGTATAAATTGTTTAAAGGGATTAACAAGGGCGATATTAATAAAGTTTTAAAAATTCATGATCAAACCAGAACTCGTAATAATGGATTTAAGCTTGATAAATTTAGGTTCAGAAGGAAAACTGGTAAAAATTGGTTTGGTAATAGAGTAGCTGATGCATGGAACAGGCTTCCTAGTAGGATAGTAAATGCCAATACCTTAGACACCCAAATATAGATTAGATAAACATATGACAGAGGTAGGGTGGGTATGAATAGGTTAGTGCTTATTAGAAAAATCATAAAAAGAAACATAGAATAAATAAGTAGAGTAGAATAGAATAGGTTAGACATGCTGAAAATATCATTAAAAAATGGAGCTGCCTCGTGTGTGCCAGTTGGCATGTTGCAGTGTCCCCTATTCTTATGTTCCTCTTATATATATATATATATATATATATATATATATATATATATATATATATATATATATATATATATATATATATATATATATATATATATATATATATATATATATATATATATATATATATATATATATATATATACATACATACATACATACATACATACATACATACATACATACATACATACATACATACATACATACATACATACATACATACATATATTATATATATATATATATATATATATATATATATATATATATATATATATATATATATATATATATATATATATATATATATATATACACACAGAATATCTTTATGTAATACTCACTTAAAAATCAAAGGAAAGAATTTCTTCGAAGGAAATAGCTTTGCTATCATCTGCAGCAATGACTGGAGAGCTTGGACAAATGGAAGCTGAAGAGGATGGGTGTGGGTTGTCTGGTTGAGTAGTTTCTCTACAATCTCTTTTGTACATCTCATTTGTGAACAGACTTAGCATGCGGTCTGTTACTTCAGACTTCTGGCAACACAGACCATGAGCAAACATATGTGACCTAATTCGCAGTATTGACTCCAGAAAACTTACGCTTAGCTAGTTCCTTGCCTTTGTCTTTGCGTTTATCACATGAGAAAAACACGCTCAACAAATGCTGTACTTAGTGGCATGCAGTATGTGTTAAGAACTATGGCAGCTAATTCTCTGTAACATTTTTCACCTGCTGCATTCTCATAATCAAAAACATATGACCAATACTCGACAGGATTTGTTGGGATATCTGAATTATGAAATGCTTCTCGCCAGTCTGTTTTCATGGTTATCCGTTCATACTGATTAGCAACTTTCATTACATCAAAGTATTGTTCTTTAGCCAATTGTTCTAATGGCAGATCATGCAATCGTGGTCTAACTGGGCTCAGACAAATCTTGGGATTGAGGTACTTAATGTACTCAATTTTCATGGAAGTGTTGTCAAGTCTCTTGTCTACCTGATTTATGGCTTCAAGTAGAACATCACGACAACGTCTTTGGATTTCAAGTTTTTTCTCAGGAACTAGTCTGCTGCATTTTAGATCGTATTCAAAGTTTTCTCCAAAGCTTCCGATCATTTGGAGTCCAGCAGATTTTTCAGTCATGAGGATCTCTGTAGACTTTCTGTAACAGGAAGTTTTCTCAGATCTTCAAGTTCTTTAAATAGCTTAAATGCATCAGGATTTAATGCTTGAAATGCTGCATTCAATGACTCAAAATTCTGATTGATTGGGAGTGCAAGGGTTACATACAGTTTGTTAACTTCATCATTCAGCATTTCTTTAATTAAACACACATTATATTTCCTGTCAACAACTGAACAGAAATATGCCCGCAACTCCTCCCATTGCTTTGAAAAGATGCTTATACATTTTCTTCTCACCAGCTATCGGGTTGTGCTTGGTGTAAAAAAAATTTCAAATTGTTCACTTCCATTGTTCATTGTGGCATATATTTTTCTAAAATCATCTTAACGTAAGACACTCAAATGAAGCCAGTGAAGAATTTCAGAAATCAGAAAACCTAGATTATAGGGCAAAACATCGAAAGCTTGCTCACAACAAAGTCCTAAACTGTGACATGTGCACTTGACAAATTTGACATTAGGAATGAGGTTTCTAAATCTTGAAAATACAGCGTTTACTCCACCACTTACGTTATTGGCACCATCTGTGCCTAAGCCAATGTAGTTTCTTATGTCGATGTTATTCTCACTTAAGAAGGTTGTAATGGCATTAAAAAGACTTTCACCTGTTGTTGATATAACAGGTATTATGCCTAAGAACGAAGTCTGCACTATTTTCTCCCTCTTCGAAAAGTACTTCACACACATGCACAGTAACTTAGTCACACTAACATCTGTGGACTCATCAATCAATAATGAGTACGTAGAATCTTTTACATCATCAATAAGGCCCTCAAAGAATGCCAAGGATACAACATTCTTCAACAGAGCCATGCACTTTGTCCGGTGAAGCTTTACATTTTCAAGAATGCTACCTCTATCATATTTAGCTATCAGTTCACTTGGATGATCCATAGACCTAACACTACAGTGACATGCTGCCAAAACGCTGTACTTTATCTCAAATTCTTTGAGTTTTTCTTTGGACTTGATGGGCTTGTCTTGAAGGCGTCTGTTATCTTTGATTTTGTAAAAGATTCTTGAACTTTCCTGTGTTTTGCCGTTTTCTCATGCTGTTCAAAGGCCGACTTTTGCATATTTGACAATTTACACTGACACCATTTGCAAAAACATCCAATATTCTACCAAGAAAGCCACTTGAACTCAAGTTCCCATGATTCATTATACGCTCTGCCATCATTGTACACATTTTTCCACTTCCCCATCCTGAATATTCTGCACAGGTCACTGTATCTCTAATCTATAGTAATCACTTAATACATAAAGCGCAATAACTGCGTAGGAGTAGTTGCAATCAGACTCAGCCACCAAACACGCCAGATGCCAGATAGAGTACTAACTCCCTCCTGGGCCTGGCGTCAGCTCAGCACATCTACAGGATTGTTCACGTCCAGTCCGGTACACAGATCGTTTACCACTTGTTGGCACTGGTTGCATAATTGCAGGATGATACTATGCTAGTTTTATTATTGTTATTATTATTATTATTCTTATTGTTATTATTATTATTATTATTATGATTATTATTATTATTATTATTATTATTATTATTATAACATGAAGTGAAAAAAGGACAGAAAAGAACAGTTTTTTGCTGTCCTTTTTTCTCGAGGAAAAAAGACAGGCGGGTCTCAAAAAGGACATATCGTCCTTAAAAGGACAGACCTGGCAAGCCTGCAACCTGCCCAATATGGAGGAGCGCCAAATCAAAATTTCTTAAATGTTACCAGGTGTTACTGTCTTTATAAATACTTCAGTATTTATTTGAGTTTAGATATTTTCATATAGTTTTATCAAGTTACATAAATTTTAATCACAAGAGTTACAGGCAATAATATACAAAACTTATGTTAAATGTAAACAGAGCACGTGATTTAAGAACTTTGAGAGACTAAGTAATTTTTACATAATTTCGATTATTTCACATAGTTTCACTAAATTAGAGAAACTGATATTGATTTATATCACAAGCATCAAAATACAGAACTTAAAAAAAACTACCCACCTACTTACCTTCAAAAAAAAACAAAAAAGCAAAAAACAACTTACCATTCAAAACCTACCCTTACTTTTTCACAACAAATCTTCATATCTTTTCAAAACAAACCTTCATGCCCTTTAAAAACAAACCTGAAAGAAACAATTTTCCCAACAAATACTAAACCAACTTGTGATTGCACTCCGAGGATATTAAAACAAAAATTAATATAAAATTTAAAGCAAAATTCCGTATTTCTACAAACATTTATCGACTCGATGATAGTGTGATTCATCCTCCCTGCAATGTCGCCAGTCGTGTCCTCTGCGTAGTCTCCTCAACACAAAAAGCCCCTAAAACACCCATACCCCGAAAAAGAAAGAACGAATACACAGCTTCAAAAGAAATGTATGGAATTATATAACTCCTATCATTTAGCAAGCTACTATGTTGTAAGGTTTAGAAACAGTCCCAATCACAAACATACGGGGTGCAGACCTGGAGGTGGCAGAGATGAAGATGCTGCGCTTTTCTCTGGGTATGACGGGGATGGACAGGATAAAGAACGTGTATAGTAGAGGGACAGTGGAGGTAGGCAGATATGGGGACAATGTGAGAGAGGCGAATTGAGATGGTTTGGGCATGTTTGAGGAGGGATGGGGAGTATGTGAAGAGAAGGCTGCTGAGGCTGGAGCTGCCAGGCATAAGGAGGAGAGGTAGGCCAAAGAGAAGATTTATGGATGTGGTGAGTGAGGACATGAGGGTGTATGTAGCGATAGAGAAGGACGCAGGGGATTGGTCGATACGGTGACAATTGATCTGCTGTGGTGGCCCCTGATGGAAGAAGCAAAACGATATGAGGATTTAAAAAGATAGATGGAAATAAAACTTACCACGTGATGAGCACCCTCTCATCCACGGTGACACTGTCTCATCCTAGGCTGAAGTAATCTCTCGTAGCCGCTTCATATGCAGTCTGCTCCCACACACCCCCTCCCCCTGAAACTGAAGACAGCACAAGTACTCCATTTCAACAGAAATTATTGGCATTATATGGCATTATATAACACATATATCAGCTAAAAAGATAAAAGGAAATAAAAAAGTATCATGTGATGGGTAACCTCTTACCCATAATGGCCATGTCACTTGCATGGCATATGTCCTCGGTGATGTAACTTCTAGTAGAAGCTTCACACGTGGATCTCTGTAGGTCCCCTGTTGAAAAAAGGGGAATTTCGAAAAAAAATGAGAATCTGGACAGGGGAAAAACAAAGCTTGAAATTAGAAAAAAAATCAAAGAAAATAAGCTTGCAATGGACAAAAAGCCTGCAAAAAAAGAAAAAGAAGCCTGTGATGGATGTGGATGAGTGATAAGAATGTTAAAAGAAAAAATAAATCATCAAATGACATGTGAAACGTGACTGACTACTGAAAAATGTGGAAGACGTGCAGACATACAATTGGGTAAAGACATCAAACAGGAAATAGCAACCCTTCATCACCCCTCCCAAGATTATACACATGCAGTTATATAATAATCTCAAGACAAAAATATTAACGTTGATAATAACCTATGCAGCAGATAATAATCAAGATATCAAACACACTGATAAAAAACGAAATAATATAATATTCATGATAATGAACACTGAAATAAAAAAAAATCACTGATTACACAGTCCCAATCCCAATGCCAGTGGGGGATTTCCGCTGCCGTTGGTGGGGGTGGAAAGCAAACCCCGTGAATGAGGGTGATGATCGTGTGACAGCTGGCTGATTTTCGCTCACAAGGACTGACAGGGGGGTCACCCCAACTTGTCGCAAGCGTTTGCGATATCTTACGGATACTCTGCCATTTCTATCTAGCCGGAGAATATATTGCAGATGTAGGCGTGCTGCCATAATGACCCCCATTCTGTCCCACCTATTCTAGGAGGGATCCTGTATCCTGACTTGAGAGTCCATGAGCAAAGGCTCTAACTGGCTTATTACTTGCCCTAAGGAAAACATAGGCATGTCCCAGGCAAGGGCAATTTAAAGTTCTCACTGACGGAGCATGAGATGCCAGCACCTACTGACTTTGTAGTTTTGTTTCTCCATTGGTATGCCATCTTTGAGCTGTATCTCCATTGCCAACTGTGCAGGGGACTTGCATATGCCATGCAGTGGAGTGCTTAGGTACTGGAATAGAGCTTGGGATGCCTTGTCTGTGTTCAAGCTGCTGTTAGCACCCGTGTTCAAGTAAAAAATTCTTTTAGCCAACTTGACAGCGACTTTAGAGCTGCCATTAGACTTGAAGTAGTGTGTGGAACATAGGCTGAGTGAGACCCTCCTTCTCTTGAGAAAGGCTAGCATTTCCTTACTCCCCAAGTTAGTTCCACCTTTCGTTGACAACTGCTCTGGTGCCCCCCACCAGGTGAAAAATCCTTGTAGCTTTGCGATGATTTTATTAGAGGAGGTATCACTGGGGAAGTGTGCGATCTCCAACCTATCCGATAAGTCTATCCGCATGCACCAGGTACATGTAGTCCCCAAGCTGGAATCGATCCACCACCGTCTGTTGGAGGGGGTATTCGGAGGGCGGGTCCGTAATTAAAGCCACAGCAGGAGAGAAGGAATTGTGAATGTTGAAGGAGATGCAGGTAGATCTGTGGTGCTACAGATCCTGCTCCATGCTAGGCCAATATACCGTCTGTCTGGCTCACCTGAGCACTGAGTCTAGTCCTTGGTGACCGGTGTATAAGTTAGCTGTAATCTTGTGACAGAGGGATTCCGAGATTACCAGGCATACCCAGCCTTGCTTGTAGGTGTATGTGAGCAGGTCCTAGGCCATGGTTGGTCTGTCTGTCATGCTATAGAATGAGTGGATGCGCTCAAATTCCTGAACCTTTTGGGTGAGCCAGTTGCCGAGTAATACTCGAGCTATGAGTAGTTGATCGACAGTGTCCTCCATACCTACAGTTGAGAGTGTATCTTCATGCACAGTGATACTGTCTTTCTGACCTAGTGCCACCACAGTAACCACCGTCATGACTGGTACTAGGTCATCTTTTTAATCGTTGTCCTCTGATATATGGGGTTCCCTTTAAGCGAGTTATCTGAAAAGGAAGTCTGTGGCAGAATTTCTTTTGTGGGCAGGTACTAAACAGTGAATTTATACTGAAGAGTCTTCTCCCTGAGGCAGAATATCTCTGGGTCGATGCTGTCAGTAAGGGACCAGCCCCCTAGAAGCTTAACTATGGGGCAATGGTCAGTGACCAGTGTTAGCTTCGGACATCCCAACAGGAATAGCTTTGTTTTGCGGAGGCACCATGCAACAGCATATCCAGCCTATGCGGAGGTAAGGTGACTACTACCACACAGAGCCAGGTGCCACCCTCCTTTACAGCAGATTGGTGTATCCACAGAGGTACACCTGCAGTCTTGCTGTAGAATGACGAAACCGATGCCTTCTCTGCTCCAGTCAGTGATTGCCACAGTGGCATGGGTCTCATCATAGTATACAAGTCCATCTTTTGCCAGCTGGCAGATGGTTTCATGCACTTGGTGGAGCTTCAGTTGGAGGTGGTCATCCTAGTACACCTCATTGTTTGTTGGTTTCTTTAGGAGTTCCCTAACAAGCTCCATAATAGGTGACAGAGCCAGGATGGGAGCCTGCTGGTTTATAAAGCCATTCCATGACCCAATGTCAGTAATTGTTAGTCAGGCAGGCATAGGGAACTCTTTAATGGTAGAAAGGCACTTGCTGATGGGCTTACCTTATCCCTACCCTAGGTGGAAATGCATAAA